>RJWJ010026799.1:0-22720 GCA_004363605.1 Indri indri
ACCCTTGGCTCGGACCAGCATCAGTCATTGTCACATAAGGGCCTGAGTTTGGTGCCATCCCCCTGCAGACTGGCCTGTGTGTGAACAGGAGAATGCCAGGAAGTGGTGAGGTCACTGCTCACAGAGAGTGGGGTGGTCAACTGCAGACCTAGGCCAGGTGTTTGCCCAGGTGTGGGTCCCTTGCTCACCTACATCAGGAGCACACAGGAGGTGCGTTGTGAAAAGCAGCTTCCTGGGCTGCCTCTGTGCTGGCCTGTGTCTGCCCCTCCAAGCCTGCCCGCAGCTGCTGTGGTGCTGGTCCAGGAAGTGGTCTGGAAAGGCTGTAGCGTGGGGGGCTCCCCTGCCTCCTGGTTAGCAGGGGAGAGGAGGGAGGGGGGCAGCGTTGCCTGGGGCTGATTCTGGTTCTCTGGGCTGAGGGTCCCTGTCCCCGCCAGGTCCCAGGAGAGGATTCCCCTTCCCACCTCCCCAGTGTCACTCCGCACCGGGAGTCCCTACACCCCATTCACTGTAGTAAATTGTCCCTTGCCTGTTGGGACCCTGAGTGATATCTCATCCTGTCCCTACTGAGTCTCTAAGGCAGGGCCCAGGAACCTGCATTTTAATGAGCTTCTGCTGATACACTGACACCACTCAGAGCTGGCGCGCCCCTCCCAGATGGTCGTTGACCTCAGTGCCCTTGTGTCTAGGCACCAGGCTGGCCTCGCTTCTGCCGCATGCCTTTTAGAGCTTCAAGGCAAGCAAATGTTACTGAACCCTCCCTGGGATCCAGGCTTTGCATGTTCAACACGCGTCTTCAAAGTGCAGTGGGGGCAGAACGGGAGGAGAGGCGGAGCCTGTGCCGTTGGAAAGGTTGACCCATCAACAAGCCAGCACTGGCTGCCCGGGGTCCCGGGCAGGGCGCCCCAAGCGCTGTTTTAGCTCCTACAGTTGGAATCTCGCTGTTGTGTGCCAGCCTGGGTTCCTGGCCATCGGAGGTGCTGCAGCGAGGTTTGACCCCTGTGTGGGAGGGGTCTGGCCTCGCCCCTGCAGCTGTCCAGCCCCAGCCTTCTGGCTCCAGCCACTAATCCTGTGTGGTAGCCGCCCGTCCTGGCGCATGCGGGGCTGGCCGAGTGGAGGGACCTGGGATGGGGCCCGCTCTGCACTGGGCGCACTCGCTGGCCAAGTAGGGAGAGGACGGCAGGTGGGGGTGGGGGAGGGTGGTCGTCTTCATCCCTTCCCGCCTTGTTGCAGCAGGGCTGTTTCTTTCCTGTCCTTCCTTTGGGCTAGGAGTGGGTGTTTCCGGGAAGGCTCCAAAGGGCTGCTGGCTGCCCGGCGGAGTCACAGCAGACTATGAGTCCGGTAAAGACAGGGTGAGTCTGAGATCTGCGGGGCAGATTTTTATGGGAAACAAAGTATATGGCTTTTATTTCTCATGGACTTTTAGCTGTGATACAAGCATTCCAGAGAGGACACGGGCGGCAGAGGGTGGTCAGGATCGCAGGATGCGCAGAGCCGCAGTGTGCGGACTCCGCCCACCACGCTCTGCTCGGCCTGCGTTTCTGCAGGGCCAGCTTCCCGTAGGTCTGCAACCAGGACCCACAAGGCCAAGGGCGCAGGCCTGGTCCCGAGTGAGCGTGCCCCTCGGTGCTGCCGTGTAGCTGCCGGGACCCTCCCGCTCCCACCCTCCTCTGCTCTGCCCGTGGGTTCAAAGAGTAGCTGCTCAGAGGGAGATGGGCTGCGCAGTGACAGCGGTGGCATGGAGGGTGGTGTTGTGGTTAATAATGAAGGTCGGGTGCCACGCAGCGTCTGCCCTCTGACAAGTTCACTCTCCACATCCACCCTCTTCACTGACCATTCCTGCCTCAGAGATTTAAATTGGCGTGTGAGGCATGTGGCACGCGGCCTGGCCACAGCGAAGGGTGTCACCTCCCTATCAGAATGGAAATGATTCCGTCTTCCTGAGAAATAAGCAGAGGGGCTGATTGGAGGCAGCTGGGGGGCGGGCAGGTGAGACAGGTGAGTCTCTGCGGGGGTGGGGGGGCGGGGAGCAGAGCGGAGCTGGACAGATGGACAGATGGCAGGTGGAATCCAGGGCGACCTCCCCGCCCCCACCTTCCTTCAGGTTGCAGTTGAGATCAAATGGCCCAGAAAGCCCCCAATATTCACTCTCTGCCCCTTTACAGCAGTGGCTCCCACCCGGGTTGACTTGCCCTACCGCCTCCCCACAATGTCTGGAGACATGCGTTGTTGTCACAGTTCAGGGAGAAGAGTCCAACAGGCGTCTGGTGGGTACAGCCCAGAGACACTGCTGAACATCCTACACACGCAGGACACAGGTTGGCCACGGCAAAGACAGATTTTCTTCCCCAGAAAAAGTTTGCTATTTCAACTAAAGCATTGATGGCCTTTTTAGGGGGGAGGGAGGAGTTTAGGATGACAGTTTCCAGGTGCCGCTTGCTAGGATGGGAAAGGTGAGGCCAGGCATGTGGGGCTTGAGGGACTGTGGCCATCAGAGCCGGGTGTGGGGGGCAGCTGTTGGGAGCGTGGTACTGGGGGGACGGGATAGAGACACGGGTTTGGGCATCGGCAGAGACTAGGTGGCCTTTAGTCCATACCTGGATGGCTGTGACTGTGACTCAGGCCCCCAAGGAGAATGCCCAGTGAGGGGACCAGCAGAGCAGGGGTAGACGTTGGGGACACTGGACACCGAGGGCAGGCAGAGGAGGGGCAGCTCTGCAGGAAGACGAGAAGGACCTGTGAGCCGTGCCCCTGGGAGAAAGGGGACAGCCACTGCTATGTGGCTGGCAGGTCCCAGAGGCTGTCAGAGGTGCACAGGGAAGTCTCCCTGGGTGAGAACAGTGCCGGGCTGGAGGCGGAGGTTTCTAAGCTGGAAGGAAGGAGGCCCTTTGCCCACCTCTTCTCCCGGGCCAGCTGCTGCACAGCCCTGGGCTGGGGCAGCCCCTCTGTGGGAAGGAGGCCCCAGCACTGCTCCAGGCTGGGTGGTCATCTACGCGATGCTCTGCACCTCGGCCTTCCTGCAGTGAATCTGGAGGGCCAGGGAGAAGATGCCAGGAAGAACCAGCCAGAAGGCTGCTCAGGGACCATGACAAAATAAAGCAGAGGACAGAGAGACGTTGGAGATGGCCCCTCTTGTAGCGTTTCTCCTCATAGGTGGTATTCCTTCTCCTGGTTCTTTTTCTCAACCCCTGTATAGAATAATGCACCTCTGGTAGTTTTTCACTGGAGACAAGAGAGAAGCTTCTCTGAGTTACCCTTGGTTCTGGCTGTGTCCTCTGGCTCCGGGTCACAAGCTACTGTCCTTTCGTCACTGTAATAACTCCAAGGAGAACAAGCCAAGAATTATCCTAAGGCCGCAGGCCTGGTGAACTCACTCTCCCGGTGCAAAACCTGTCGGGTAGGTTGTGTTCCATGTTATCTCTGGTATGGACACGCAGCAGAGACTATACTAGGAAATGGAGTGATTCACACGGGGTTTGCTCATTTATGCTTTGATTTAAAAAAGAAAAAATGGGAGCCGATGGCTGCCTGGTTTTGTCTGACTGTCCTGTTAGCTCAACCTTACCAGCATGGCACTGGGGTCCAGCTCTGGTCTCCTGGAGCTGGGCTGAGGTTTGCCCACAAGGGGCAGGTGGAGGGGGAACAGCTTGTGCTCGCTGGGATTGTCTAGATTTCAGCTGATTTGCATAAGACTGTTTTCCTATAGCTGAGAGCTTGATCTTCACGACTGACCTGCTGTTGGGTTTGTTTACATAGAAATAGTTCCGTGTGCAATATACCTGCCTCATTAGCACTTAGGGACTGATACTTAGGGTAAGCACACGCCCCAGCGTGCTCTCTCTTCCATGAACCCGACTCTGTGGATGATATCCATGTGTGAGGATGCGCGTGTGTGTCCTGTCTGCCCTGGGCCTCCACCTGGCAGAGACACGTGGCCCCTCCACTTGCAAGGAACAAAACTCGGAGGCTCGCTCCAGTATGGCGGGATTGTTGGAAGGATAAATGTGCTGCTAAGCGCGCCAGAATCCAGAGAGTGGAGGAGAGGGGCCGTGGAGAATGGAGCCCTGGGGCACTGTGTCCAAGAGTGCTTTGGGGCGTCGCTCCTTGCTGTGGTCCATTGTTATTTCTCGGTCTCTCTCTTCCCCTCTTTCCACGTCTGTCTCTGCGCTTTGCTGGTTGGCCCACCCGTTGGTGGTCCCTGTCTTCTGGGGTCCTGCCCATGACCTTGCCTCAGCCCCATGTCTTTGATCTCATCCCCTCTCTCTGTGGGTATCTCCCAAGTTGTTGACCCCAGACCTAGCCAGGGTTTACCTGTCGCTGCCATAGCGTGTGTATACTCCCACCCGTGGACACCCCACGCTGGCACGTCCAGGAGAACCTCCGCCTTCCTTTATCTCCATGCTGCCACATTTAGCCTATTTGGAGGTCCCAGTTAACAGCATCTCTGTTTGGGGACCTCCTATCCCTGGCCTCTGTTATGCCCCCCGAGCCCTGCCTCTTGCACCTGGGAGAGCGGTTAGCTGTGCCTCTCCCAATCCCCCTGCCCTGGTGGAGACGTCAGTCCCCTGCCCCAGGTGAGTGCTGGAGCCTCCTAGAGGGTCTCCTTGCCTTCGGGGCCACCTCCTGCCTACCTACCCTTCACCCCTCCCTGAGATCCCCCCAAGCTGCTTAGGTTGCATCACTGCCCCCCACACCCCCACCTGCAGCCTGACGTGCAGATTAGGGACCCCTCCTGTGATGCAACACAGTCCCCCCTCCCCTTGTCTCTCTAAACCTTGAGGCAAGCAGCCTCCTCACTCCCAGAGACGATGGTGGCCCTATAAACCTCCCCTTTGCTGCTCCCTGGGCCTGCCCTGCCCTGTCCCAGCCATCTGAGTCCGGGGAGGCCGGGCCGTGTGGGGTCCAGATAGCAGCCCCCAGGACGACCTGGCCCTGCCATGTAGTGGCTGGAAAGCCTTGAACAAGTGACTTGGTTCCTCTGCACCTCAGTCTCCTCATCCGTAAAGTGGATGTAGTAACTGTGTCTGTCTCATAGGGCACTATGACGCATAAATTCATACACGAAAGCACTCAGAGGGTGCCCGGCACACCCTGTATCCCACAAACGTCGGGTATACTGGTTCCCTAGGTTTGGGGCAGCAAACTACCTCGGACTGCATGGCCTCCAACAAGTTTAATCTCCCACAGCCCGGAGGCTAGAGCCTGACATCGAGATGTGGGCCAGGCCGTGCTCCCTTCTGGGGCTCCAGGAAGAACCCTCCGTGCCTGGTCCGGCTTCTGTGGTCGCCGCTGTCACCATCGGCTCGATGCTGCCTCTTGCCAGTTTCCGCCTCCATCTCATGCAGCCGTCTCTCTGTGCCTCTGTGCTGTGTTTATGTTGCTCTCTTCTTATAAGGACGCCAGTGATTGGATTAGGGCCCATCCTAGTCCAGTATAATTTGATCACATCTGCAAAGACCCTATTCCCAAATACGTCAAGTTAACAGCGAGCAGGAGTTTGGGCTTGAACACACCTTTCTGGGGGACAAGATTGCACCCAACCGTAGCTTCGGTTGTCTGTATTCCCTGCATTGTGGTCTCTGCAGTCACGCACATGTGTGTTTGCGCTTTCTGCAAACCTGCTAAGAGCAGCAGTCTCTTCCTCTCCTTCCTGCTCCTGGCTAATGCTCAGCACCTGTGTCTCTAACGAATGTGCTTCCTGTGGACTGAAATGAAATAAGAGGAAGACCCCATTTCTGATATCCCTGGGCGTCCAGGACATGAGCCTGCACCGGACAGACGTGAAGAAGGCTGTGAACAGGAGAAGTCTGGCTCTAGAGAATCTCCTCATCCATACACAGCAGGATTGGAGCAACACGCCAGCCCTCCTGCAGCTGCTGCCATGTTCTGGCCCCGCGGTGGGTGCTGGGGACATGGAGGACAAGCACAGCCCCGCTGACCCAGAGCTCCCAGTTTGGCTGGAGAGACACACACTCAGGAAGCAGCTAAAGTAAAGTGCTCAGGTTCTCTCATCGGGGGAGCGGGGCTGCCAGGGCTGGTGCCCACAGACTCTGTTGATGGACGCAGCGAGCAGTTTATTGGTTTGAAGACGCTGGACATTCCAGGAACTCTGGCAGCTCCCCGTCTGCTGCAGCCTGGGTTCCCAGGGGTGCTGGCGGCGGCTCAGGGTACCTTGGGGGACAGCAGGCTGAGAGCAGAGGCAGGAACACTGACTGGGGCAGGAAGAGCCGGACTTCTGCACACACGGCGCAGCTCAGTGATTGGCAGCCACGGCAGTGACACAGTGTCTGGACCCCATGGGCAGTTTGTGTGACAGGCTCTATCTACATAGGCTGAGCAGGGTGAGACTCACGAATGTGCTCTGTAAAGCTCCATAAACGGCTGCTAAGGAGGACGCCTGAGTTATCTGCCAAGTTTTTATCTTCACTGCTGTCGTGTTCCCATACACAAGTGTCCCACCTAAATAAAGTGCGCCTGTGTTGGAGCAGGAACGGTGACTCTCTGCGTTGCAAGGGAGGACCCTCCTTTCATGAATACTTCCAGGGACCCAAGTGCCTGCAGGCCTGGCCTGACCCCACCCCACACTCACGTTTCCCTCTTTCTCTGCCTGGCCAGTGGGGCCACGTGCCCACGGGCTGCTCTGGCGTGACACAGCCTGCCGCCCTCGCTCTCGCCTGCCTTGCTTCCTCCGTGTGCGTCCACGCTCACATCCAGCTCCAAACCCTGTATGTCCTTCTTTGTGCCGTGCCACCTCCCCAGCTTAGTCCCTGCTGCAGTCCAAGGAGCAGGAGGAAGGAGACATCGACGAATTTTTAATATTTTACCAAGAATTAGGTGAGAAAGCCAAGGGCTGCGCCAGAAGGGCGCACAGGGCCCGGGGAGCAGGGCTGTGCCTCTCTGGGCCTCAGCCTCGGGGCCAAGCAGGATGCTGAGTGTGCACACTCGCTAAATGCAGGTGATGACACAGCTTACCCCCCGGGCAGTGGAGATGGCCAGCCCACTGAGGAGGAGGCTCCCAGGAAAAATAGATGCTTCCAAAACAACTTTTCTATTCCCTGGTCTTCTCCCAGAATTACTGTTTTTTGAAGACACATTGAAACCCTAAATGTGGATTAACGGGGCATGTCTGGCCAGGGTGGGAGATGAGATCTCAGGCCTCTGCTGCCCGAGTGGCTCTCCCTGGCCTTCATGATTTGCTGTGGCCCTTTTTCCTTCCCTCACAGAAGGTCCAGCCCATCATCCCCACGACCTAGCAGGAACCTAGGATGTGGGCCTTTTCCTTCCCTGAGTCTCTGGGCAGCCCGTGTGGCTCCCGGCCTCCCCACAGCCTGGACTCCTGCCCGCAGCTGGTTTTCCGTGCAGCTTCTACCGGCTGCTGCACGTTTCTGTTCAGGGAGATTTTTGATCTTAGCGCTGTGACTATGTATGGGCGTTTATTTGCATTAGCAATTATTTTGTTAGTTCGTACATACGCTGCTGCAGACTGGTTGGGCCCCCCAGAGGAACTCGATTTTCTGGCATGGTCAGCGCTACCTCGAAAGCTCCCGAGGTAGCCGCTCTGAGGGGCCGAGAGCCTCCCCTGCCTTTGCCCACAGTCGCTAAGCGGGCATCGTTCTGCTTTGTCCCATTCGTGTCCCACGCGAGTTAGTTAACCACTGTGTTCAGATGGCTCCAGTATCTTAGTGACGGTTTGTTTGAGAGCCCCAGTCATTTGGTTTCCATGAAGAAATGCCTTTGCATGGCTCTTGAGGTGACGTAACGAGGTTCTGCGGATCGCACTTTGGCTGTAGGGTGTAATTACCCATTGCCTGCGATGTCAGACTCATCCTTCAGGAATGGGAGCGGGCCGGCGCGGTGGCTGGAGATCTGGGATCGCAGGGAAGCGTGGACAGGTGTGCAGGCAGCTGAGTTTGGGATGGAGGGTTCCCTGTGATTCAGGCGCTTGCCTTTCGGGCGCTGCATGGAGTCCCTGTTGTGTTCGCTGTGACCCAGCTCAGCAGGGAGCGGCTTGCCGGGGCAGCGGCCACGCGCACTGAGGGGGCGTGAGGTTCTGAGAAGGTAGATCTGTGTTCGGACATGTTTCTGTTTTAGCCTCTAGGGAGGCATATGAGTTTCCTGGGGCTGCCGCAACAAAGTACCGCAAGCTGGGTGCCCTTACCTGTGGAAATTCATTGTCTCACAGTTCTGGAGGCCAGAAATCCAAAACCAAGTGTCAGCAGAGGTGGCTCCTTCTGAGCCTGCCCCGCCCTTCTCCACTCACCGTGGGTTCCTCCGGCCTCCCTCCGTGTAGTCCTTACGTCACCCGCCCTCTGTACGAGTCTGTGCCTACATTTCTGCCTTTTATAAATGAAGATGCCAGTCGTTTTGGAGGAGGGCCCACCCCAAGAACTTTACTTACCATCTGCAAAGACCCTGTTTCCAAATAAGGTCCCGTGTGCAGGTATTGGGGACCAGTAAGGTGCAGCAAACATCACTAAACCTTCACTACACGCAGCCCGTGGTTGTCACAACCGCCAGTGGAGGTAAAATTTATGAAGTGACCAGTGGTTTATAAAGAAATTTGCTACTCCGTTTAATGAAGCTCCTGTAAACCCAACCCAACCTGGTTTAAGTCTTTGCATTCCAGACCACAGTGGTGCACTTGGGAAGCAGAAAGTCCTCATGAAAATAAGGGTGTGTCTCACACAGGCTTAGAGCACTTGTTGAAGGAAAGTGTGAGGCCTGTGTGCAAGCTGGGTCACAATGAACAGCTTAACTCCGACCTCTGTGGAGCAGTCAGCAGGCCCCAGTCCTCGCACCGTGCCATGTCGTCTCACTCGGTAGCCCAGATGCTGCTGTCCACCCCCCTGGCAGATCAGGACAGTGAGGCAGAGGCCTTCCCCGGGTCACAGAGCCAGTAGCTGCAACGCTGCCCTAGCTCCAGAGAGCCTGTGGCAATGCTCTGCAGCTGCCCTTGGCAGTCTGGTTCCTCTGCAGGGCACTGGGGGGAAGGCAAGGATGGTTTGAGTCCAGCATCACCAGCGAGAGTGTGTCAGCGACCATGGCAGGCACTGTCCTCTGGGGGAGCCCGAGTCCTCCATGGTGGGTTGAAGAAGGTGGGGCAAGAAGAGCCGGAGGGCAGCTTCTTGGGGACCCAAGTGGTGGGGGCCAGGAGGGTGGGGCAGGCTGAGAGCAGACAAAGGTGCAAGCCATTAGGGAGTCCATCCGGTCTCTGGAGTAATGCCTTGTCCCGGGCAGCTCTCCCTCGGGTGCTCTCACACACAGTGTTGCCCAAGAGAGACCACAGCCTGACTCTGAGCTGGGCAGGGGCAGGGAAGGTGCAGACAGGAGGGCCCAGAGGGATCCCTGTGCTTCTCAGCGTCAGTCACATGGAGGGCACATTGCAGGGATTTGAGGGGCACGCATTTGGCTGAGATTAAGAAGCTCAGATTAGAGCTGTAGTTTGGGGGGTACCCCTTTCCCCGGGGACATTTGGTAGGGTCTGGAGAGGTTTTTAGTCATAACTGGGGAATCAGGGCAGGGGGCAGCGTTAGTGGCCTCTGTGTTCAGCCCGGGGAGTTTGCCATGATGGACATACCCACACGGACAGAGGCTTGGGCTGAAAACTCCAGTGCATCCAAGGAATGAAAATGAGATGTGCCCTCATTTTTGCTTCTTCTGTGTGTGAGAAGAGATTTGGAAGGCCAGGCAAATTGCCTATAAGTTGCTTGGGCTCCGTGCTCAGCTGCAGTGAAATGTTCTGTTGTGCTTGGAGGGAGACACCTTCCTCTGTGAGCAGCTGTCCAGTGAGGCTGGAAGCCAAGCAGGGCCTGGGGGCTGCCCACCCTCCGCACCACCATCCACCCGTCCGTCCATCTGTCCTTCTGTTCGTCCATTCCTTCAGACCGGTCACAGAGACAAGGTTTCTGCCTATGGGGAGGGGGATGCCACCTGACATTTCCCCCAGGAGTAAAACACATTAACTTTGGAAGATCTAGGGAACACAGAAAAAAATTACCAGTAACAACCTAAATCACCTAGATCTCGCTTCCTGCAGCAGGTTTCTGTTTGCCTTTTGGGGGGCGTTGTATGTCCTCATGTACAAGAAGAAAATTGAAACCACACTTTATATTGTTTGGTAAAATACTTTAAGACTTACTACATTAACATGTCTCATGTTTTAAAATCTTCTCTTAAGGCCTGTTAATGGCTGCTTGGTGTTTTGTCATCCATAGATCAGAATTTATTAACCTATTTTCACCCTGGTACGCTGGGTTATCACTGGAATTTGTGTACCACCCTCCCCATACATCTTCTTAGAATGAATGGCTGGATGTAAATTGCTTTGCAATACAGGTGGGCGTTGATATTTCTGTAAGCTGCCTGTGGCCACCCTGCCCCACCAAAATGCCCGTGGTAATTCACTCCTCGCGTGGCAGTGCGGGAGTGCCACGTGCCAGGTCCCCCTCCAGTCCCCTCTGCCTTTTCTAATGGGCGGAGTCTTGCCTGCATTAAAATCCCTCAGGAAATTATAGGCAGCACCGCATTTAAGAATAGGTCTGTAATGAATTATTTTAGAATGCGGGTTTTAGGTCGGCCCACATCAAATTGCCAATACTTAATTTTTGGTTCTTTCCGAAACATAGCAATGACACTCCGTGTGGTCCATTCGAGCAGAAAGCACTGGGTCCTGTCAAACACCGTCTGTGCAGAAGTCTCCTGAGCGAGAATGAGCTGCAGCGTCTAATTCTGGGGTCCGAGGCCAGATCTCAGTGGCTCAGGGAGGGTGGGGGCAAAGGGGAGCTCACAGGGTCATTGTGTTCACACGTCTGGGTAATTTACGTTACTGCCAGACCCTTGGCGGGAGTGGGGGGAGGGGGAGGCAGGGGAGGAGATTCTTTCGTATCATTTTAATCAGGTCACGTCCGTGAGTTCTTTCCGCAAGAGTTCGGGTGCTTATGAGTAGGGTGAGGGGATAAGAGCAACACGTCAAACAGCAATCGCTGCACCCCTTCAAGGGTAATGGGGACGGGACAGGCCGTTCCTTCCAGGTCGGCCTCTGGGCAGATGGAGGCAAAAAGCTGCCATCTTCCTCTTAAACACTGAAGTTAACCGTAGCACCGTAGCATCTAATGCGATTCTTGCCTCCTTTGTTGAATAGGAAAATCATTCCTCCACCCCTCCATGATTTTTGCAAGCAAACATTCCTGAAAATTTTAAGCAAAAAAAAGACATGAATCTGGCTAATTTAGATGGCTTTTGATAGTTTCCATCAGTGAAGTACTTCTGGGACAAGGGAGATCAGAACCAGGTGTTCTAGAGACCCCCCAAGGTGTGGGTTACTCTTTTTGGGTTTTGATTACTCTTTTTAACCTGTTTTCTTTAGTATAAGTCACACCTGGCACACATCTGGGAACAGGTGGAGCATGGTTATGGGGCTTACCTTCAGAGGGAGCCGGGAGATAGACAAGACCTAAAGACAAGGGTGATGGAGTCAAGTACCATAAAGAATAAAACAGAACAGAGTGAGTGTGGCTGCGTTGGCAAGTGGTCAGGTGGTCCTTTCTGAATAAGTGGCATCGGCCTGAGAGCTGAGTGGCAAAAGTCAGCCAAGCAAAGTTCTGGGGGGTGCAGGGCTTGCCCCCCAGAGGGAACAGCCAGTGCTGGGGTCCTGGGGCAGGAAGGAGAAAAGCTGTGCACCAAGGAGGAGAAAAGGTCATGCAGGGCCGCCAAGGCTCCATGAGAAGGGTTGGGGGTTTGGAGGTGGAGGGAGTGGAGCCAGGCAGGCCAGGTGAGAGACAGGTGCTTAGCTGGGACCAGGTGGTAGGGAGTCTAGGTCGGACTGAGATAACTGGAGACGGCACCAACCGTCTGGTTGGGCTGGATTTGGGGGCAGAGGGAAAGTGTCATGTGTGAGAATGGTGGGTTGATGGCATCAAGGACAAACTTTATTGTCACCGCACTCTGCTGCTGCTGCCATCGCATACCAGGAAGAGGCCTGTTCCCTGGCGTACAGAGATGGACGCGTCTCAAGGACCATGTTGCTCAGCTTCCACTTTCCAGATGAGAGGTCTCAAGATTAATTTTTTTTTTTTAGAATAATATTTTTTAAAAAGAGAGAGAAAAACAAATTAAATGTTCTTTTTGGAAATGTTGTGGTATATGATATTTTTAATTGGTTATTATGGGAAAGAAAGTAAAGGGGAAGTTTTCCGAGGGAGACCCTCTTGTTTGAGACAGTGAGAAGGAACCAGAAAGGTGGTGACGCAGACACCCCCTGAGCTGGGCCGACTCTGACGGAGCAAAGGATGCAGGTGTATGGGAATGGATATCTTTAAAACAAGATTTTACTTACTGAATTTAAAATACATAGATATACAAGTAAATGACTTCTCTTTTCTAGCAAAAATCCCCTGAAAATATAATGGGAAAAAGAGATGGCATTCACAATGATGACATCAAAACCCAAATTTGGAATTTTTTAATCTTCTGGAAATGTTTTCTGGAAAGAAAACACTTTTAGAGTTCTCTTCCTTCATCTCTTCCCAGCACTGCCGGGGCTGCTGCTACAGTTGTTGCTAGTGGAAGTGCTGGCGTTGGGCAGCAATTATTGTTACTGCCTTCAGATAACATTGACTAGTTGCCGATTGTGCATGCTCCCTGTAGTGAGTGCTTTTCCTGACTGTATTATCTCATTCCATCCTCATAATGGCCCTCATTGTTTCCATTTTGCAGTTGAGGACACCTTTTCAAGGTCAAGTGATTTTTGCCCTAAGCCACCCAGCTGGTGATTGGTGGTGCCAAGCTCTGAGTCTGCCAGCCAGACTCCAGACAGAGCCTCCATGCTAGTAACCTTGACACCAGAGAGGGGCAGCCTGTGGCCCACCACCTGCTTCTTTCATAAAGAAGGTCTCACTGGAACATGGTCACACCCATTTGCTTGGCGTGTTTGGTCTATGGCTCCTGTAGGACCACAGGGCATCGCTGAGTCTTCGTAACAGAGAATGTATGACCCCTAACGCCTAATTTACTGTGTCCCTTTGCAGGAGACGTTTGGCAGCCTCCGCTCCACCCTACTCTGGGACTTATTTCTGAATCAGTGGAGACCTGCCATGTTTCTGCAAGAAAAGATGAAAGGGTATAGAGATTGTTCTTACCAATACGATACCAAAAAAATCCTAGTGGGATTACCTTTTTGAGGGAATCAGGTGGTGGGGAGACATTTTATTACATTATTCTGAAGTTGATTTGGAAGAAAAAATAGGTAAAAATAACCGGTGGGACTTTGAAATAGATTGGTACATGGAAACTCGTCCTTCCATGTAGCCAAACATGGCAAAACTACTGTCGTTAAATAAGGGTTAATGTTATAAAAATAGAGAGACTAATGACACAGAACAGCCCCAATTCAGACCCTGGTGTCTACACTCATTTAAAATGCATTAAGATGACATCACATCAGTCAGAGGACGAATTGTTCAGGAACTCATGCAGGAGTAATTGCTTATCTGTTTGCTAATTTATTTTGTAAAGTTCCTCACTGAGAAGCAAAATAAATTCTTTGTACATTAATGTCAGTACACAAACCATTTTTTAAGTAAAGGAGAATAGATGTGAATATTTATCAAATTTTTCATTAAGGGAGGCCTTTCTCTGCTTCCAGAGGAAATCACAAAGGAAAGATTGATAGGGTTACATAATTGAGACTTTATCGAATTAGCAAATGGATTATGGTGGAGACAGAGTGGGGAAGATATTTGCAGCTGATTTGATGAGATTTTAGAATGTAATTGAGCAAAGGATGCAAAATTATAGTCCACAAGGTAGGAAATAAGTAAAGATTTGAAAATTTTCTGACTGATAGTCAAAGAAAAGTGGATTTAAGCTTTGATATTCTGTCCCCCACTTGTCAGATTAGCAAAGCATCTGTTGAGCTGCTGGCCAAGTGCGGGAAGGGGACACCTGCTGCTGTCGAGAGTGTCAATTGCCACGACCTTCCAGGAAAGCGATTGGCATACTTCATGCTCTACTAGAAAGTTGTCCTAAGAAAATAATCCAAGATACGGAGGGAGGTTAGGTATAAAGATGGCCACTATGGTGCCATTTATAGTAGCAAAAATGTGGAAGCCTGCTGGGAGGAGCAGGGTCCGGGAGGTACTCACTTTGCAAAGCCGCAGGGAAGGCCCAGTGGGTCTGGCTGGGCCTGGCCTTCCTGCCTCACCTCTTTACCTGGTAGCCCCTGTCTCCTACTTAGTGGATAACAAGGCCAGGAGAAACAGGTGTACCTTTCGCTTTCATATAATGGTACAATGGCTTGCCCCAAATCATAGAGCTGGAGCCGGGAAGCCTGGATTTAGGTCCGCTGGGGTTGGTGCATCGTCACACAGGTGCTCAGTCAGGTGTCTGAAAGCATTCAGAATCAGATGGCGTTCCTTTTCTTACACTCAGAAGAGGGCCTGGCAAAGTTGCAGAGAACCTGCTGGAATCAAGGCTTGATGTCTGGGACTAAGAATGGGAGTTTGTTTTGTAAAATGTATTTCTTCTTATTATAAAGAAATAGAAAACTTAGGAAAACTAAGAAAATTTTAAAGAAAAAACATTTTTGTATGCTTGCCACCTAGAGATAATGCAAGCATTTAGTGTGAAATTTCTTTTTCTATCAAGTTTTCCTTTTTTTATTTATTTATGTTTGTATATATTACATATTTATTTTTAGAAATGAAGTCTCCATATGTTACCCAGGCTGGTCTCAAACTCCTGTGTTCAAGTGATCTTCCCACCTCTGCCCTTTGAGTAGCTGGGACTACAGGCGTGTGCCACCTTGCCTGGCTCAGATGTACGTTTTTTTAAAACAAAGTGGAAGAAGATTTTATTATAAAATTTATGGATTTAATTTTTTTAATATCACATTGTATGGACTTCACATTCTATTGAATAGTCTAAGAAAATAAATTTTTATGGCTACGTCACCCTTCGTGGAGGTACGGTGCCCTCAAGCTTGTGTGTTGCGTAATTATGTTGCTTCCGTTTCTCTATCGTTGTAAACACTTTATCTGCATCTTTGAGTTCCTAAGGACAGATATATTTGAGGGACGGTGGGATGGAAGGAGGGACAAGAATTCTGTCCCCTTAATAAATGTTGGTATGGATTTGTGATTGGTTTATTGCTCTAGGTATCTTGATCAGTGATTTGAGGACATGGTAGCTCTTCAGAAATTCACTCATTCATCCCACACATTTATTGATTGCTTACTGGGCTGGATGCCAGACCCTGGGTAAACTGGTGGGTAAAATTGCAATTGTTCCCTTCCATTGTGGCCGAAGGTCTGGCTGAACTAAAACGGTAACTAAGGGAATCTGCCCTTGCAGAGTCCTCTCTCCTGAGCAATCCCTGAGGCCACCGACAGTTTGCATGGGGTTAATTTAGTATGTCAGGCCTCCTGGGCGTCTGCTGGCTCTTTCTCAGCTGTGCCCTGTGGTGGGCTTAGCCCACTTTCTGCCTGCAGGGTTTGGGAAGGGCTGTCGCACACCTGCATGTCTGCTTTGGTTTCAGGGGCTCCTGTCGTGTTGTCACGGTGTTAAATTCCTGTCTCGAGCATGAGCCTCAAACGTGGCATGTGTGTCACTACAGAGAACTGTCGGGAGAATTGGGGACAGCATTAACCCTAGAAGCTGCTCCCCCTCTCAGGCTGGTCCGAGTCCAGCATTTTAATCTGAACCTCAGGGGAAAATCCCTTTTAATAAGAAACGAACCTGTTTCCTCGTCAGTGGAATGAGTGAGGCCGGCCAGCTCTGCGTCTCCCAGGGTGGTATCTACAAAGCACTTAAAAAAATTCTTTTAAGTTAATGTTACTACAAAAGATTTATCAAGATAGTCTATCTAAGGTAGTGATAGAAAGCTTCCTTTAAAGTAAACAAGTTATAAAAAGTGAGTTGATTTAAAGAGAATTATTAAATATTTGATTTCTTTTAAAAGGAAGGTGGTAAATCAGTGACTAGTGTTTGTTTGGAAAGCACAAATCCTTCTACTGCTGACGCTTTGCGGTCTTGATTGATGTGTCAGGTGGGAGCCGGGAGTAGACTCCAGCCCCCTGGCCAGCCCATCACATGGCTGGACCGCTCATCCTCAGAGATAATGGCGCTGTTTCTTCCTAGTCCCTGGCTGGGGCCCAGAGCTTGGAAGTGTTTCTAGTCTGGGCTGATCACAAGGTCCCACTTCACAGGCTGTCTGCTGTCAGCCGTGCCGCACGGGTGGGTGGGCTTTCCCATGTGATTCAGACCGCAAACCATGGTGATGAGCCTCCTGCCAAGCCCTGTGCTTGGTGAGCGCTCGACCAGCTGCACGCTGGGTCGTCTCTGAGCTCGCTGTGGTTTCGGCAGCAGGCGGTGCACAGAGGGGCGCTGTGGGTGGAGAACACCGACCTTGGCACACGTTGGACAGCGAGCGGAGATGTCTGTGGGCTTCAGTCTCATGCGCGCCCAGAAGACAGGGTGGGACCCCCACCCTCTCTCTCCTGTGGTGTCGGTTTCATGTGTTTTGTCTTAAATTATAAGCAGTGGAGGGAAGAGACCGGGTCCCGCATTCCCTTGTGGGTTTGGTTGTCCCTAGTGCATGTGATGCTGAGTAAATGTTTGGAGGAAACATTCATCTGTTCCACAGATGGCACCAGGCACCAGCGTGGGCCGTGCACTGGGCTCGGTGCTGGGAAATTATGAAGACAGAGCAGCCCCGCACCCAGCTTTCAAGGAAACAAGTACAGTCGGGGAACTGAGAAAAAAACAACAGCAGAGTAACAGCTGTGATGCTCGGGGTAAAAGCAGTAAATGCCCGAGAAGACGGTGGCGTGTCCCAAGAGAGCTCAGGAAAGAGATGGACTCCACTTGCAAAGGTGCTGTTTCAGGGGATCATTCTCAAACACGAAGGCTTAATGGAGCAGAAACTGGGAGCCCTGTTGGATCTTCAAGAAGGGGAGGCCGGGAGAAGGACAGGCACAAGGTCAGGAGATGTTTGAAAGAAACGACAGGTGTGTTTGGCGAGTGTGCAGGGTGTACGGAGGAAGGTGTGGCGGGCTGGAAACACAAGCCACGCAGTTTGGGTCGTCTCTTGCAGGCCGTGGGAGCCTCGGAAGAGTCCGGGATTGTTGCTTTGAACTTGGGGAAGTGGCAGGATCAGTGCAGCGCACTGGGAGGAACAACCCCGCAGCCGGGTCACGTCCCGGGGAGGGAGGAAGCCAGGTGAGAAGAAGGTCTGGGGGACAGGGATCCGCCCTCCCTTCCATCCTGTCCCTGACCTGCCTGGGAGAGTCCCCAGATGCAGGTTTTCTCACTTTGTCACTGGCCGGTGAAAACATCCCAGGTCATTGCTCCGACCCCTTCCAAGCCGTCTCACTCCCACAGTAGACAGACGGGGAACAAGGAGTGCCTACCGCTGCCAGGCGCTTGCCTTCCGCGAGTCCCTGCTGGGTCGTCTCAGTTGGAGACGGGAAGCCTTGAACGTGTGCAGGTCACTACCCCGGTGCCTGCCGCCTAGAACCTTCGCTCTTCTTCCTCTCCACGTCTTTCGTTCTTTGTGTGTGTTTCAGATACAGGTTCCTCAAAACCAGCTCTTACATTTCTTCCTGTCCCCGGCATTGAGCCAGATCCTTGTTCCTAGAGGTTGGTGCTCGGTAGATGTTCACTAAGGTGACGGCTGTGCAGTGGTCCCAGGTAGATGGGATGCCCCCGAGAGGCCTACCTTTCTCAGACTCGGCACTGGGTTGCACGGTTCCGCCTCGTACCTCGTTCCTTCACCCAGAGGGCACAGCTGCCTCCACGTTGCTGCTGCCTCCTGAACCGAACTCAGTTGCTTAGGGAAGTGCACCCCACATGGGCACTGGTAAGAGTCTCCAATCCCCGACGTGCCCACGGTGCCCTGCAGTGGCCACGCTCTCTCCTCCTCGCAAAGGAGGCAGCCTGCCTTGGAGGCCACGGGACAGCACGTTCCTCTCATGTGCCAAGGTGGATAAAGGAAGGTCCTGGCCGTCGGATTTCTGTGCCGGGGAGGAAGTGTCCTGCCAGTGCGGCGCGGAAGGTTTGAATTTCATTGTGCAGGTTGGTCCTGTCCGGGAATAGGGGCCTGTGTGGGTTCCCTGCCAAGCCACTCCTAGAAGTGCCCCGCAGGGACGCCAGTCACGTGTCAGCTCTCCACTTGGGTTCTTGCCCAGACCGGCCGGGTCAAGACCTGCAGGCCAGTTTCCATGGCTTTGTTTTCTGAGTGAGAGAGGGATCTGGGATGTTAACCCCGTGGTCATCAGAGTCACTCCTTGAAAACCAGGTGTGTCTGCTGTCCCTTGTCCCCAAAGGCATTCCCAGTACAACAGTTGTGTCCAAAGCCCAGGGAGTTGGGTTTCAGGGAGTTGCTTACAGGAGAAACAGTCAGCTGAGGCGGGGATATCTTTGGGTCTTGGGGTCCTCTGGAACACACTGGGGCTTGGCAGTGAGGCGGGCAGAGCTGACAAGTTTCTGGCAGCAGAGGCTGGTGGCTGGAATCACAGGAGCAGATCGAAACTCACACCTTTTTCCCCTGAACCTGGAGAAATTCGATGAAATCAACATGATACTCCAGCAATTATAATGAAATGTGGAGAATGAGTCATCCTAAGGCACGCATGGATTGCAAGGGAGGAACCAAGACCAGTACTTAAGCCCGTTCCTCCCCCAGGCCCTGGCTTTCCTTCCACAAGGTCACGGGCCACGGCCACCAGCCGCCAGAAAAGCATCCAGACGTGCTCACCTTAGGTTGTTCTTTCTGGGCTGGTTTGTTGTTTAATTGTTTCTCAAGGCGGATCATTGGCAGCAAGGCTACTACAAGAACGCTCTGAGATTCTGGAATCTGAGAGTGGTGAGGCGGCAGCTGTGGCCGAGGGGGTGTGTGCAGGTTCCCCGAGCTTGCACGGGAATCTGTCGGTGATTCTCTCTGGGTGCAGCGGTGCCGTGCGCTCAGAGGCTGACCTCCTGGGTCCTGGGGAGGAGCCAGAAGCAGCGACTTCTCTCTCTAAATGAATCAGCCTTCACACAAGAAAGGGAAAAGCTCTTCAGCCATGAGTGAGAGACAGGTAAGCTTCAGCACCCCTCTGTCTTCTAGACTGACTCCCACCAGGGGAGCAGAGGGCGGCTTCCCCGCTGCACCCAGGTGTGGTCTGGAGGGGATAGGACAGGGTTGCTGCAGGCTGCCCTGGAGACGTGGCCACTAGGGCCTGCTGAGAGGAGGGGGCCAAACCTGCAGGGCCAGGCTGTGCAGGTGTGTCCAAGGTGCCCACCCAGGAAGCCCACCAGTGTTGTGGGAATGTACAACTTAGATTTCAGGAACAGAGCAGAATTCCTGAATTCAGCCTGCATCAAACCACTTCAGCCATTTGGCTTCTTAGAGATTATCCCAGAGATACTACCAAAATTCCTCTGAAACCGTCATCTTTATTGAAGTAGAATTCATTAATTCGTATTTGAGAGCCGACCGTGCGCAGGTCCATCTCAACAGTGGGAACAGAAACTAAGCCCCATTCCCTCAGAAAGCTTGCGTTCCCGTGGAGCAGTCAGGCCAGGGACAAGTAAGTGCGTGGTGTGTCCAGTGGTGACAAGGTAGGGAGAGAGGGTGGGGTGAGGGATGTTCCCACTGCAGTGACGTTGGGGCAGAGACCTGAGTGCAGTGAGGGACCGAGTGTGGTGGATATCTAGGCCGGGCCTTCCAGGTCAGGGGACAGCGTGTGCAAAGGCCCCTTGTGCTGGCAGGGGCGTGGTGTCTGGGGAACCGCATGGAGTCCAGAGCAGTCAGGTGGAGAGAGGGAGGACAGCAGGAGATGGGATCAGAGACGCAGTTGCAGATAGTGTAGCACAGTGGAAGCCCCCTAAGAGCTCAGCAGCCTTTGGAGGGTTTTGAACAGAGTCCCGAGGGTGTCTGACTGACTTTTCAAAATGTTCTGGCTGCT
The DNA here is from genome assembly GCA_004363605.1 of Indri indri. Classification (NCBI taxonomy): domain Eukaryota; kingdom Metazoa; phylum Chordata; class Mammalia; order Primates; family Indriidae; genus Indri; species Indri indri. The sequence continues at coordinate 19,941 of RJWJ010026799.1, forward strand.
AATTGAGGGGTGGATGCAGGCAGACCTGCCGGAATTGCGCCGATTACTGTAATTCAGCCGAGAGATGATGGTGGTGTGGGGGTGCCGAGAAGAGGTCGGACGGGGGTTATGTTCTGAAGTGGAAGTGGAGCTGCCTGCGTGTGCATGTGCAGGCTGTGTGCATGTGCAGGCTGTGCGCATGTGCAGGCACGCATGTGTGAGAGAGAGTGGGAAAAGATGGGGGAAGATGTCAGGCTTTGGGGCTGGTTGAATGGAGCTGCCCTGGCTGAGATGGGAAGGTGGGAGGTGGAGGTTTGGGGCACCCCCAGAGTTGGCTTTTGGCCCAGAAAGTTCGAGATGCCCATTAGGCACTGAAGGGAGCTCTTGGAGAGCAGGTGGGTATCTGAGTCTAAGGTACAGAGGTCACCTGTCAACAGAGTGGGAACCCAGCCATGTCCACCTGTCCTTCGAGGGGCCCGGGCTGCCTGTGCATTTAGTTGTGGCTTCTTAGGGGTTTTCCTAGTCTAGGGGAGATAGCCGCACTCATACACACGTTCCTTCCTGGCACGTGCCTGAGAAGGCACGTAATATATGTTTCCTAATATTACTTTCGTAATTTTTTCTAACATTTTATTGCACACATTTTCAAGCATGTACATAAATGGGGAAAATAGCATAATGAACCTTCACGGGTTCATTGTTAAGTAAATCAGAAAATCTTGCCCTGTACCCCAACGTTAATTTTCTACTAAGCAAGGAACAGTTCAAGGGAGTGATGTTTGCACCCCGGCGAGTCGGATCTGAGGCTCCGGGACGTGGTCTCTGCAGGTCGGAGGCCAGCATGCTGAGCCCTCCAGGACCTCACAGAGCTGAGGGAGGCAGGAGAGAGAAGAGGGGCTCCTGGAAGCACAGGTGAGAGTCGGGCTTCTCCAAGCAGCGGGCAGAGGAACTGCGCAGAGGCAGAAGCTGACAGTGCCGGGCAGGCTCGAGAAGCAGCAAGTCCAAACGTGGCCAGGGATGGATCTGGGGTCGAGGTCGGCAGCGGAGGTGCAGGTGAAAACTAAGTAGTGGGGGGCTTTGTATCGCAGGACCAGGATTTGGACTTTGCTTTCTTAAGGGCAGTAAGCACAACCTGGAAGTTTCTGAGCAGGGGAGTGGCATGACCTTGAAGGGCTGTGTTGAGAAAATCATGGGCCCCCCCGGGGCGGACAGCAGTGAGCTTCAATGGCCTTGCTGGCAGCAAAGGCCTGGGATGGACTCTGGGTTTGGGAAGAAACGGCTGGCAAGGCGGAGAGCAGAGAGTGTCTCTCAGTCTCGCATCTTTGCAGCATTACCCTGGGCACGTTGCCGTAGTGATCTCTCCAAGCCTGTTGTCACAGAGTCTGCAAAGTGCACCTAAGCCTGGTACCCGCCTCATAGGGCTCTGGAGGACCCAGTGGGATGGTGTCTGGCAGAGTGTGTAGCACAGTCGCTGCTGTAAGGTGAAGGACCATAAATGTCAGCATCTGTTTCTAGTTGACACAGGAGACCGTTGGAGGGTCCATCAGGGGAAGCGGGGTGATCCCAGTGGACAGACTTGGGGGCTCATTGTCCAGAGGTGGCTAGTGCAGGTGAGGCTGCACTCTGCTGAGCTGTGAGGAGGAGTCTGGGGGAGAGGATTCTATTGTAGGAGCAAGGACAGGGCCAATGACACCCCAGCCAGGAGGATAAAGGGGCTCTCTGGGGGCGCAAGTGGCATTCTCTGTCCTGTGCCTGGCTCTGCATAGAGACAGTGGTTTGTAGAGGAGCAGAGCTTCGCTTTCATCCTTGTGCTGACAGCATCTGCTCAGGGAGGTTTCTGGAAGAGGGAGCCCAACAGGCATGGTCCACAGAGGGGCTGCCTGCCCTTTCTTTACTGTACAAAAAATTCCCCAAGGGCCAGATGGTCGGTGCCTCTGTTTGCTCTCACCATGACTAAATTGGTGGGGTCAGGACTCCGTCCAAAGACATCCTCCCTCTGCCCCTGGAGAAAATGCTGCCACTCCAGGATTTGCACAGAGCATTGAGGACCACGGGACAAATGTCCCCCGCCCCACAGGGCGACGTGTAAATGAGCACACTGATGCTCAGCATGAACACAGTGCGCTCTGGTCTGGGACTGGATGGGACTTCAGTGCTTGGCTTCCCTCTGGCTGAGAAGGGGTGGGGGCGTCGGACAACACAGTTAGGGGCTTTCCTGTTTCTTGAATGCCATTCTCCATGGGAAAAGGACTGCAGATCTCTTTCTAGAACTGCTAGTGCTTTAGCTTTCTGTCTTGGAAAAATGGCTTTATTCCCCCAATGATAATAAACCAAGACAACGATTGATCTCCAGGAAACACTGTGGTGTTCTGTGATTCTGTCTCCTCTGGCCAGCCGTAAGGCCTTGATTTCTCCTCCCGCTGCCTTGGTCTTGGTCACTCTTAAGTGTTTATCTCCATTTCTTTCTACGGATCCCCAGATTCTTCTTCTAAGTGATCGCTGGAAAGCTGTCCTGCAGGTGCCTCAGCTTAGCCAGACAGAACCTGATGTTGGCCACCACTGGATAAAGTCAGCCCCGGCCAGACTTCGCCCAGCTCCTCCGCACAAGACCTTGAGGGAGGTGGGGGCATCCCGGCATCTCTGCCCCATCGTCGTAGCAGCCTGCACCCCCCGCCTCAGCAGCCCCTGCTGAACTGCGCCGGTAGTCTCCAAAGAACACAGCACTGCTGCCTCCGTTCTTGCCTCCTACAGCCACGGGTGCCTTTCTCAAACAGAGACCTTTAGTGGCCCCCTGGCGTCTC
>RJWJ010026800.1:0-22748 GCA_004363605.1 Indri indri
AAAATGGCTAACACCTTGGGAGGAGTACTGGTAAAATAAAAATTCAGAAGAAGGAGAGATTATTAGATAATAAACGGTTATGTTTTAGGGTGCATCTTAATTTCACATATGTGTCAAAATGATCTGTTAGTGTTTTTAGACTTTGCTAAAGTCTTCTGCTGAATTGAACTCATACTAAGACAAAATATATCAAATGAACATTTAATAAATCCAAGTAATGCCTGCTGTTTAGGGATTATCTGAAGAACAATGAAATTATCTTTTCTTTTGCTAAATATAATTAGAAAATCTCGTACTGGAAATAAATATAAAACATTAAAAATATCTGTGATCTATATCTGTCTACACCACAAATGCCACCTCTTTAAAAGGCCTTTCCTGACCACTCTATCTAAAATAGCGTCATGTGTCATTCTCTCTAACCCTTCTCATTTTTCTTCAGCATACAGGCACAATTTTATTTGTTTGTTTGTTTGCTTACTGACTTCCTCAAGAGAATCTCAGCTCTTTGAGGGCAAGGGACTTTGTTCACTGTTGTATCATCAGTATCTGGCATATGGTAAATATTCAATAAATAGTATTGAATTACTGAATAACTTACCAACAAAACAAACAGTTTCCAGTATCTCAAAATATCAAGTACTAAAAAGGATGTCATTCAAATGATTTCATCCAATCCCATGGCTTTAAATGGTATCTATAAGATGATAACTCCCAAATGAATATCTAGAGTCCTGATCTCGCCCCTGAACTCTATTTGACATCTCTACTTGGCTGTCCAACAGTCACCCCAAGTTTTGTCAAAAACAGAAGTTTTGATTTGCCCTCTGAGGCTTACCTTCCTGTAGTGCTTTCTATTTGGGTTAATGCTACTACCATCTACCTAGATGTTCAAGCCTCAAACTCTTCTTAATTCTTCTCATTCCATCACCCTCCACATCTAATCCATCATCTGCCCAGGTACATCACAAATCTATACATGTTTTCTTTTTTCCATTTCAGGTGTTCCTATCCTAAACTACCATTATTTCTTGATTTATTTTGCTCTATCTCCACTCTTGCCTTCCTATAAGCCTTTTTCCAGAAAGAAAGTATAAGAAACAAGTATACATTTTAAAGACTTAAATTAGATAACGTTGTTCCCCAGACAACTGAAAGTGACTCCCCCTGAACTTAGAATAAAATAAAAACTCTGAAACGGTCTTTAATTTAGTTTTATTAATGTTTATTGTGCACTTCCTACACGCAAGATACAGATAAGATCTGAACATACAAATATGTATAGGACATGGATTCAGCTTTTGACGGTCTTGCTGGCTAATGGAAGAAATATCAAAACAAATAATTACAATACCTGATGATAAGTGCAACAATACAAGTACTCAGGATACAGAAGTTGTAGAGAAGAGACAGGAAGCAGTATGTGGGATGTGGAATAGCAAAAACCAAAACCGACCAAACAACAACAAAAACAAGAAAACAAATAAAAATCCTCTCACCACATTCCAGCAGAGAGCTAGAAAAATAAAATCTAAGAATTCACAAATGTCCTGGATAAATCCAGATGCAGTTCAGGCAGAATGAATGCCACGTGGAAGTAAACCCACAGAAGCTGCAGAAGTAACACAAGTTCAGTCTGGATTTGAATGCAGAGTGTAGGAAATGAGGAAAGAAATGGTTAGAGTGAAAGGCAGCAGGGCTAGTCCTTTGAGAAACCATGTATGCCATGCTCAGGAGTTTAAATGCCACTGTGAGGAGATGAAGGAAAGGAGAAGAGGAGATTTCCTTAAAACATTCTCCAATCACTAGTCCTATCAATCATGAAAATGGAAGGAAAGCTCTGTGAAGGCGAAGTTCCTGACACTTAAGATTGATACAATACTTAACAATGTCTCGGAGATACATTTTGGGGAGTGGTATATAGACATGGTGCTTTTATTCTTTTTTAATCTTTGTCTATATCAAAGGATAAAATTCTACCTCAGTAAGAATACCTTTTTTTCATGAAAATATAATAATTGCTATATAAAAATTCAGCACTAAATATTTCATCTCAACTTATTCTTGAACTATAAGAAACATTGCAGATTATCAACTATTATGTTTAGTACATTATTTACAGTAAATAATAAATAGTTGCTGAATTTAATTGCTCACTATGGTTTCCTAACTATGCAAGAAATTGTTGAGGTGCTTGTTCTACATTAATGGTTTGTTAACAGATCCACTAAAAATTCGGATGCAATGGTAATGTCGCTGCAAGTGAAGCTGAATATCATAATTAACATTATTTAAGTGTTTTCTCGGTGCTATTTTATAGATGATAAAATGGAGGGTAAAGGAGGTTACATACCTTATCCAAGATGTCATAGGTAGCAACGGATGGAGCAAAAAGTCAAATGAAAGGTTCAGCCTAAAGTCTTTGTTTTGTAACTGTTACTATAGTATAATGTTTCTCTGTTTCAGAAGAAGAGTGTAATATGTGGGTACACGTAAAAGACATACACTTCACTACAAAGAAGGCATTAGGTGATGATAGAATTATTAAAATTAAGGATGAATACACAGTTTTAAATTGATTTTCTCTAAGAGTTTTGCTAAATTTTGCAGCTGACATCTAGCTCACTCTGTTGTGGTAAGGAAGGAGCTATTTCCTATCTTTTCGGTGATGTACATTCTCAATTATAAATTCATCTATCGATGTGGCTTTGATGTTCTCATTCTTATTTCCTTTCAATTTTGAGTTTTTCTTACATAATCATGTGCTATCATCAGACGCATTCCCCACTTTTCTCCTCAGGAGCTGTGTCCTGGGAATTATGTCCCGAAACTTGGGCTTTACTATGAGTGGACCCCTGCCTCTCTACCTTACTTGTCTAAAACAGCCTGTGCTGTTAAGTCTGGGATGCCCCCAAAAAATGATCCAGCTCACTGACGGAATTTGACATTTTTAAGTGTTCATTAGCAATTAAATGAAGATTTCAAACCAAAGGAAGAAGCCTAGAAACAAACACTGACTAGGTTGAACTTAAATTAATTTTTCCCACACGAGATTATTACTTAGAGAAAAAAAATAGTTATTTTTGCTTTAATTTTTAAACACAGAATGAATATAACATAGCTAAAAATCTGTTTTGAATTGTCTCTTAGGACACAGCAATGATATTGCTTAATATAAAATTTAAAAATTATATTTAATGCTTACTTTATCACCTCCTTATAGTTATGGCTAGATATTCAACCTAAATAGCTTTATAATCTATTATTTTATCTTATAGAAGGCAAGAAAATAACAGAGAAAAACTAGAAATTATAATAATAAAATACTGTGGTTAAATTTTCTTTATTTAGAAATGATTTCCCAATGGGATTTTCTTGCCACTTTCAATTTTCTCATTACTGGTTCATTTAACAAGCATATCTTAAACAACTATGAACAACAAGATCTATGCTAGAGGCCAAGAGTTTTAAGACTAGGAAGATATTAATTTATGACACATGCCCCCTTGCAGTGCTGTGAGGAGCACAATGTTCTTTGGGAACACAGAGCGGGTGTAACTGTCTCAGACTGTGACACATATGAGTGCCATTATGAAACATAATGGTAAAATGAACAGAGTAAAGCTACTACTCAATTTTAAAAGACAGCATTCCAAATACAATTGCAACTCCCTGTATATTCCTCCCAGATCCCACCTCTCTGTGGTTACCCCCAAGCTTTGTTTCTATATCCCCTGCTTTTTTACATTATTTTAACTTATGTATTGCTAAGCAAGTATTATTTAATTTTGCTCATTTTAAAAATTTTATTTTATTTATTTTTGAAAATTTGGCTCATTTTTGAACTTAATAAATATTGTATTTAATATAACACTGTAGGAAGTCTTCTGATACTTATTTTTTTCACTCAGTGAGATGTCTGAGAGTCACTTAGGTTGATGTCTGTAGTGACAGTTCACTCATTTGTACTTCCGTATGGTTATATAATCTATTACCCATTCTCTTGTTTGTTTCTAGTTCTTTGCTATTATAAATAATGCAGCTATAAACATTCTTACTTACGCCTGCTGGTACAGATATATACATTTCTTCAACCTTAGGAGCAGAAGTACTGGATCATAAAACATGTATCTGCTATCTGTGCATTTTACATGAGGATGAGAAAATGAGTTTCCAAATTATTTGTACCAATTTACACTCTCAGCAGTAGTATATGAATTCTAACTGTTCTACATCTTTACCAACGTTTTACATTGCCAAATTTTTAAAAACTTGTCAATATAATTACAGTAAAATGTTTATCACTGGGGTCTTAGATTTTATTTCCTTTTTCACTAATGCAGTTCAGCATCTATTCATATTATCATTGCTCAGTTGTGTTTTCCTTCAGTGAAATGTCTATTTTTTCTACCTATGTTTTAATTGGGTTGTTTGCTTTTTCCTTATTCTTTTACAGGAGTTCTTCATATTATTATGCATATTAAACTTTACTCAGCTATACATATGACAGATATTGTCTGCAGTTTTCTAATGGTTTTTTTCATGAGCAGGAAGTCTTATATATATTTTGCTTGTTAATATTTTACTTTATGGTTATGCTTTTCTGTGTATTGTTTATGAAATCCATACCCAGAGGTCATAAAGATCACCTTCTATGTAAATTCTTCTAAGAATTTAAAATATTTATTTTTCCCTCTTAAGAATTTGATTCACTTGGAATTGATGTTTGCCTATGGTATAAAGAAGGCAGAGATTTAATTTTTTCCATCTGCGTAGTCACCTGTCTTAATACTCTTTAACACTTTAACACTTAACATTAATCTGCAAAGCTACCTCTATTAATTATTGTATTTCCCTATATGTATGATAAATTTGTTCAATTTGTGCTACTAGAGATTGGAGACCCTAAAGATTGGTTATTCCTAATTTGGGGAAGGGAGAAAGGGTAGAGAGCTCAATAGCTTTGCTTAAGAAATTAAAGTCATTCAGTGATGGAGGGTGGCAACTTGAAAAGACAGGGGTGTTGACCTGGATTAACAGCCAGTTTCAAGAAAATGGAGAGATCCAGCTGAGAGATAATTCTTACAGAGGCAAGACTGATGGACTTTTAGAATAGCGATGTATAATATTTGATTCAAAGCTTGTGCTTGAATTTACTGTTCAGTTTTCTGGGTCTTCAGTAAATGTCAGCCACACAGTAGTGTCTTGGAATTTGGGCAGTTTCCAGTGAGGAACGAAGCAATGAAGGGGGAAAGGACGGTCATTTTAGAAGGTAAGATGCAGAGCAGGGGTCAAGAATTCAGCAGGAGCGGGATATTAGATCAAGAACGGATGAGAGTAATATAAGTTTCATAGTTCCAGATCATTTTATTGGGCTGTAAAAGGAAAAGTTACGTTGCTCCCCACAACTACAATCTTATCAGTCCTGTAGTTTAGAAGCTCCTATATAGAAAGCTTTATAAAGTTTTCATTCTCTTTTTTTTTTGGTTTGAACTAGAGGATTAAGTCCAAAATCCTTTTAGTGTAGTATTCAGAACTGTAGATTCTGGCCCTCTACCTCTTGCCTCCTCTGTTTTCTTTTCTTAAGGGACACTGAAGTACTCGGATTGTCTTAAGCAGACCAGGCACTTTCAGGCCTCCTTGTCTCTGACGATGTTGTTCCCTGTGGAACATGGAGATGCCATGATAAGAACAGGATAATCAGGAAAGTAAAAAGGTTACATTAGGCTGTGCAGGACCTGTGGATCATAACTTGTCTCCCCAGTACCCTACTCTTGCTGCTGGACAGTAGCCACAGTGGAGGACTCAGCCCTACTTTGGCATCTAGGACTGAGAACAGGCACCCTGCAGTGTCGTGGTATGAGCATGAGCATTTCGGGTTTAAGTCACCCCTGGAATCATGGCTGATGGAAGCGTTTCAGGCAAAATAAGTGTCCTGGTAAGAGGGACAGAAAGATCAACCTGAGGTATGATGATTTGTTTCTATCTCTCTCTCTAATTTACAGTTTCTGTCAAAACAAGATAGAAATGTATTCAGCAGCTGGGATACCTCACTGCAAACTAAGCTATAGTAATTTCTGGGGATTAAACTGTTAGATATGTTCAGTAAAAGAAAAAAATAATTTTGTTGATAAAAATATAATATCCTTCTAGTTAAAAAGCCTTCCTAAATTTGCCCCATGGAAACCATGTACACACTAGAAGAAGAAATAAAACAAACATTTATGTTTATTTTTAAGTCAAACTTTAGATTATAAATTTAATGTACTTTTTAAACTTATCTTTTTTAAAGTAGTTCAGTTACTAAAATCTATATATAAATATTAAGACATTAACAATGTATTTTATAAGATTGTGACCAAAATGGAACTCACTGTTATAACAAGCAAGGAGAAATTCAGAATTTTGTGTATATGAAATGTGTAGAGTCATGAAAAATCATAAATAAATGTATCCAAACATTCTCTGGGTCTAAATAAGGTAACTATTTCATATTTCATAAAAGTAGAAAATACTGAGTGTTGAACATAAAACAGCCATTATAATTGGTTCACATTCAATTCCTCAGTAAAGTCCTTCTTAATCCTTGCAGGCCAGGTTTGTCAATTCTTCTTCTGAAATCTCATACTATTGTCCATAGCTCCCTTATAGAACCCAATATGTCACATTACATCATCCCTCAGTACCCGTAGGGTATTGGTTTCAGGACCTTCCATGTAAACCCCAAATCCGAGAATACTGAATTCCCACAGCTGGCCCTGAAGAACCTGTATATACGAAAAATTGGCCCTCTGTATAAGTGGGTTTCATATCCCACAAATACTGTATTTTCCATCAACATTTGGTTGAAAAAAATCTTTGTATAAGCAGATCCTCGCAGTTCAAACCGAATGTTGTTCAAGGGTCAATTGCATATCATAACCGTAGGAACAAAACAGACATTACTATTTGTTGGATGAATAAACTAGTACAAAACCAGTGCTTAAACGAATGGAGAGGTAAAAATTCAATTCAATTAAAAAAAGAACACCCAAACCTTTACACCCTGATCAGTATGCACAAGGCCATTGCTATCTAATGCATTAACATGAAGTCACGGTCTGAGTTAATAGAAGATTTTAGGGAAAAAGGGAGAAAGGAAGAAAAGATGGAAAAAGGGAAGGAAGGGAACAAGGCAGGGAGAGAAGAGAGAGGAAGAGAGTAAGAAGAAAAGAAAAAACACAGAAAGATGTTTTGGAGGTGCAAAATATTAATGAGATGACTTATTTTTAAAAATTATCTGCAAGTTTAATGGTAGAAAATATTTCCAAATGAAAATGATCATATTTTAATGAAAGAAATCTTAAATTTTAATAACTGTCCTATGTAAACCCTTTCAACTTTTTATACATGATCATGGCAATGCTATATTAATTAAGGCAGTAGGATTCTGACACATTTGGTTCATGGATCATACTTTGAGAAATACTGGATTAAAAGATTGGCATTAGAAAACCAAAACAGATAATAGCAACTAACACTAACAAATTAGTGTTAGTAAAACAAAGAAGACAATAGCAACATACTATGAAAACCAAGCGTAAAATGAAAACATTTTTTTCATGCTACCTCTACCCAGTGCAATATGGCACTCTCCCAAGTTACCAGGCAGTGAAAATATTCCCATAGTTATCCCCTGGGAGATATGGAAGTGAATTTTGTCCTTGGGGAAAGAAAATAGACTCATTTACCCAGTTATGCAGGCCCATAACACTTACTTTTCTTGCAGTCTAACTCAACCTCATGTTTAATATACAGGCAGAAAAATAGGTTAATTATGAATAAAGCCAGAAATACATCTAAACATATAAACCAATGTCACTAATAAAAGTGGGGCTTTGTTTCATAGGAAAATCAACTCTAATGGTTAATCCTTGGTTAGGATTGACACTGCACCCTGGATAACAAGTTTACATGCAAGCTTGTAAAATCTAAGTCTCATTTTTTATCTTGATAATTCAAACAGGATGAAGAACCATCTGCATTATAAGGAAAGACTGCATAAAGTTTGGAAAGAACACAGGTTTAGGAATCTAATCACCCTCAAGCAAATTATTTAAATTCTCTGTATCTAGGTTTCCTCCTATATGAAATGGGCAATTTAAATATTTCTATCACAGGATTGTTTTGGAGTGAAAAGTGAAACTATGTATAGATTCTTTTACAACTTCTGTTTGTTACTAATGCATGAGTCATTCTCTAAGGATTAAAGCAAATGACTTAAATAAGTTATCTCCAGCAAAAAAAAAAATTCTGTTGAATGAAGCAAGTTAAATTACTTATGAAAGTTAAGTGTTTATCCTCAAATATTATTATCCCTTTTATTCTTTTTACTATTAACATATGCAAGCAAAGCAAAAGTTAATCACAAAGAGACACCATTTCATGTTTCAAATTTCATAAAGTATATTGTTCTTTGATACAAATAAAGGATGAATGGGCATATTTTACCATCGGTATTTGTAATGCAGAATAATATCAGACAAAGTGCCATTTTCTTTCAAAAATGCTACTTATACTCTAAGCTTCAAAAGGAATACATAATTTTAAAATTGAGAATAGGAAATGACTCTTTACCACATCTCCTGGCTAAACCATTAAAATGTTCATGTAGTCTGAAAAGATCCACACACCTGGTTCAGTTTGTAAACCTTATCTTACTTGCAAAGTTCTAACAAATACCTTGGCAAGAATTTTGTTTCCAACTCCAAGCGACTGACAATGAGTTTCACTTCTCAGCAGAATCTATTCTGTGCACTCAGCAGAAGCATTAACCTTCCATTTTTTAAAAGAAAACAATCAATATCCATAACACCCAGGGAGCGGGTCATTCTCCCATCTGTTAGGGCATTTTTACATGAGAAATAACACCAGGGTTCAGATAAAAGAAAACTTCTACCCACTTCTCAAAAGAGCCAGATTTATGAGACTTTCAAATTCCACTAACAACCCAAAGTAGGAGAAAATTATGAGAAAATGTCTTTTCCAAGTTTTCATTTGGTTTTTGTTTCAGTAATTGTGAAAAATACCCATTTGAATGATAAATTATTCTGTTACAGCAAATATAAGAGGCCAGCTATATATACCTGAATTTCTCAGTGAACATTTTTAAATTTGGGAAAACAAATATGGATTTTAATGAATAAATTAATCTGAAAATTAAACATACTGTAATAATTAAGTTATTTAAATTATTTTCAAATTTCAATAATTTTAAAGATTTGATGTGTATCCGTGCTGCAGAATTTGTGCTTTCATTTGAATGTACGTTTGACCAAAATCCAAGCCTCTGGTAAGAATGATATTCTCAGATAGATACACACACATACACACATATATATTGTATATTACATAGAATTAGATTTTAACCCTGAAGATTTATATATATTCTATATATAACATAAAATTAGATTTTCTCTTCAAAATTCAGATATTCAAGATAATACCTTAGAACATTTATATATAGTAAGTCAATGTGATTATAATATTCCCTGAGAATTATTTAATTCCTGATAGCAATCACTTTCTGTTGGCACCTTCCTTAAAATCTGAAATTTTTGAGAATTTAAATAGAAATACAAAGCCATCTTATCCTATGAAGAGTCTCCGAAGAGTCCACTGTAGTTACAAGTGCAAATCCTTGACCATTGCAACTAGCATATGAAAGCAGAGCTTAAATGACAGGATGGAGGCTGGGGAAGAGAGAAGGCTGCAGTGAATAGCACATGCTGCAGAGCTGGCTGCCCGAGCTCCTATTCTAGTTCTGGGGCTGCCAGTGTGACTGGGAAAGTTGCTCGAAGCTCTCTAAGTCTCATTTCTTCCTCAGTAAAATGGTAATGATAATCCTTAAAGAGCTGTGGTAATTAGAGAAGATAAATCAGTACTTGGCATTTACTTAGTGCCTGGGTTATAAATATGTTGTTTTAAGAGAAAGAGAGAAAATAAAGGAATAGTGTGAAGTTGACACCAGTGATCTCTACTGCTAAGGACAACATTTAACCAGTAGGGAAGCCTAAGTTTTGCTTTTCCATTTCTATGCTCTCGGCCTCCCATAGGCACCCTAAGGTGGGTTAAAGCCAAGGGACCTGGGCTGGAGACTCAGTCCTCCAAAGAGAGGTTAGACCCTACTGTTCTGTGAGGTATACTGACCTTGGATTCTCTGTTCTGATTTGCTTTTCTCCCTACGAACTTGTCTGTAACACGGCTGCTATGGTAAGATAGGCCCTTGGGTGGCTGCCCGCTCCTCAGAATACATCTTCCTCCTATCCACCTTTCTTCCTGGCTCCTCTGAAATGGACTTTTCCCATCAGAAGGCCAGCCTTTAGTCTAAAAAAAGGAGTTTCTGCAATTCACGTGTGGTCTAGCCTAGTTTACCAGGGCAAAACATTCCTCATCAAGAGTTTGTGGCCAAAGCAAGCCCTGACTAGTAAAACATAAATATGTGAGGTCTTACTTGTGTCTGGATACAAGTAATATTAACATTAACATTCAATATTCAAACACTGCTCCCCCAACAGAGACACCCAAGACTTTAGCCCCTATATAGAGTCACATTCAAAGTAGCGTCTCTCATTTGACCTGGTACAAATGTCTTCCTACATGCCATTTTAGGGGAGCGTTGCTCTGATGCTGCTGCCCTCCAGGAAAATGTTGTTTGAGGTTGTGACTTCTTTGTAGACTCAGCTGGAACATGGACTGCATTTTATGCAGAAATGTAGAATCTACCTCTCTACTCCACCTTATAAACTTTGGAACCCAGTACCCAAATTGAAACTGCCCCTGTCCTAAGTTTCACAAGGGCTTTCCCTCCAAATGGCCTAGGTTTCCTAAAAAGCAGGGCCAATACGATCGCATTCATGTAACATACCTAGGGTGATGTCCAGAATGCTGGACATCAAACATTATCAGTGGGTATTTCTTTATAAAGGAGTTTCAGAAGATCTTTCACTTTCTTCCTTGTACTTAACTGTATTGTTTGGAATATTGTTTCTAATTAGCTTATGTCATCTTTGTAATCAGAAAGGAAATGCAGCTACATTCATTGAAATAAAAGTCTCTTCTAAGTGCTGTTCTCCTTCCACTCCTTCTAGAGGAATCAGAGCTAGTCCCGTGAGTCAGCTAGGGACATGATGTTCTTGTTCTGCCTTTTTTTTTTTTTTTTTTTTTTTTTTTTTTTTTTTTTTTTTTTTTTTTTTTTTTTTTTTTTTTTTTTTTTTTTTTTTTTTTTATAACCATCACCTCAGGAACAGGAATGCAAATCTCCTTTCCCCTTCTTTAGGGAAAAAAAATCTCTCAATGCATCTAGACTGGCTAGTAAAGTAGCTAAACTTGATATTTATTTGGCAAGGTCCAAAGGCAAAATTGAATTGCATACATACAGCACCAATATTACACTAGGACATTATCCATTAGTCCCATTCAGTCACCTTGTTGCAGGGTTCAATTTCGTATTTATAATTTCAGTTCATCATTCCAGGCTTCTTGTTAGGCTTCCGTCATATAACCAAATGGGTAATTAGTCCTAGGTTGGGGTCAGCTGTAAACTTGGTATGCACAGCCTACATTTCCTTATATGCTGTCAATAAAAATGTAAATCAGACTAAATCTCGGAGTTCAATGGCCCACTATTAATGAACTCACTAATTGGGCTGTTTGACCAGATACAAATCCTCTTATCTTTATTATCATCCTGTAAAATTTTTTTCATTTATCCATGACAGAATACCATGAGAAACTTTACTAACTATCTTGCTAAATTTAGGTTATGTGAACCATTCTAGCAAGCTCTAAAATGAAGGAAAATTTATTTCATTTCTCATAATTTTTGTTTCAAGAACACTAGCTACCATTATTGGTGACTGCTTTACTCTTTAAGTGCATCAGAGTCCGTCAAGGTTATCTCCAGAGATCAGAAACTGTCTAGAGTTTTTGACATTCACTTTATTTTCTTATTTAAAATCACAAACCTATTTGTCCAGCTCCACTCTCCTGACATCTCTTTGTTTATATGATTTCTAAAATATAAATATTGGTTTAAGCAATCACATCTCTAAGTTGAAATATGAAATATATTTGGATTTGGAGACTTGAATTTATTTCGAACACTCAAGAGTCAACCCTGCTTAGGTTCTAATTTTTATTTTATGGATGATTATCTTTCAATGGGTGTTCCTCTAACACTTTTAGACTCTGATGCAAGATTCCAACTGGGGGCTCACATACCACATGATTTAACACCTAAATGTTAAATAGAGTAGACAGACTGTTAATATACCATATTAATCGTCCTACCTTCACACACACACCTGTAATACATCCTGAAAAGCTGAGTTCAAATTTAGAACTTCGAGGTCTCTCAAGAGTTGCGAGCCCTCTTCCCACCCCAGATCCGCCTGCAACAGACAGCCCCCCACAGGCCCTGTACACATATGTATAAATACCTCCTCCCACACACAAGCAGCCATCCCAGCGAGATCGAACCCAGGGAAGAGCACTGAACTTGTCCTCAGATGTGCTCAGGATCATTCTGGAGCCTGAGCAGAAGAGAAGGCATGGGCTCAGGAGGGCAGAAAGGCTCCTGACCCAGGGTGGAGAGGCTTATGTTGTCCAGGTCTAGAAACTGTACTGCCTTAGCGTTGAATAGTGCATCTTCCTCTTTGTTATCAACCAATATCAACCTTCAGTTATTTTATTGTTCTTGAAGATTTTCCCCAAAACATAGCTGGAAACAGGTGTTTCCTTTATAATTTTACATAATGCTTATTCTGGGCTTTCTCTCCTCAAACATTCTTATGGATTTGGGAACCTCTTCTGTGCTTACCCCTCTTTAGTTGCCTCTCTTTTGATTTTTATTTATGATTTCCCTCCATACTGTCATACACACAGATAACCACAATCACTTCATACTATTTTCCAGAAGAGTTGATGCACACTGGATTAATGCCCAAGCATCTGGCTTCCAGTCCTCCACCTACCATTTACCAGCCTTATCTTCTCAATACTCTGGTTTCATTTATTGTTTTCTATAAAACAAAAATAATGATAATTGCCACAGTATCTTCACAAAATTGTTTAAAGGATAAAACAGGAGAATGCATGAGAAAGTAATCTTGGAATACTATAAAACATCATATAAATAAATAAAATTACTGTGGCTACCACTGTATACTTTTTCTCAATGATAAAGTACTATTGCTCTTCAATTGCCCACTGATTTACTTTTGGAGAATCATTCTCCATTTTATGGTAAAACTGATCTGTTTTTCTTAGAATGCGGAGATATTATTTACTATTACCAACAGAAGTGTTGAGCTAAAAGTAAGCTCTGTCCTTATTCATGCATTTATCAATATAGAATACCAATTAAACCAAAAGCACAAATAATAAAAATTCACATATAAACTGAACAAAAAAGAACAGAAATATTGCTAATAGGCTTCTAGGATTCTACTCTGATTTGTCCTCTGCCACATGTATTATTGTTTATAATAAAAAAATCTCTGCATTTATAGTTAATTGTATTTGAATTCATATTTGTACCTATGGATCCTGAACTAAATTGTAAGTTCCTTGAGAAAAGTCTTTTCTTTAATATGCTCTTGCTTCCCTCTCTTTTATAACAGTGTTCAGAATATGACTTCTTTGTAAATGCTGATGAAATCCACAGGGTTTAAACACAAAGAATAACTTCCAAATTGTACAACATGAACTTTATGGTCTCCTAACCCTGTAACTAAAAATGAAAACTTATATGGGAAAATATGCCTCCTGAAAGTTTGCAAAAAATGTTTAGGTGCTTGTCTAAAATGTTTTTGGTTATAAATTTCCTAATAGTGCTTCACATTTCCTACACCTAGTAGACTGTGGAGGTTGGCCAGGAAAGTTTTTTTTAGTTGTTCCTGATGTTGGATGATCTATATTTATGAATGATGAGCCTCAACTGCATCATCTCCATAGCTACAGACCAAAATATCTTTATCTTCTCATTTCATTCATAAGCCCTCTGTCCTTACCACTCACAAATCATGCTATCTCAGACATACAGTTAATTTGATATTTCTAATTGGCCCTGATATAATAAATATTAAAGAAATTAATAATGCCTAGTGCTTACATAATCACTTAATCCAGGAAAAGATGTCAGTTTTGTTATGGTCCATTACCATCTGGGACTAACAGGAATATTTTACTAAGATATCACAGACACCGCTCACACTGCTCATGTCACAAAGGCTCTATAAAAGGTGGCAATACTTTACTATAATAGAATGTGCTTATATTAAAGCAGTTATTTTATTTTATTTATTTATTTATTTATTTTATATAGATATTTTTTGAGACAGAGTCTGGCTCTGTTGCCCAGTCTAGA
Organism: Indri indri; assembly: GCA_004363605.1. Classification (NCBI taxonomy): domain Eukaryota; kingdom Metazoa; phylum Chordata; class Mammalia; order Primates; family Indriidae; genus Indri; species Indri indri. The sequence goes on from RJWJ010026800.1 coordinate 14,408, forward strand.
GTTCTGGGGCATCAGCCTAGCTCACAGCAACCTTAAACTCCTGGGCTCAATCAATCCTCCTGCCTCAGCGTCCCGAGTAGCTGGGACTACAGACATGCGCCACCATGCCTGGCTAGCTTTTTCTCTATATATTTTCAGTTGTCCGGATAATTTGTTTCTATTTTTTTAGTAGAGATGGAGTGTCGTTCTTGCTCAGGCTGGTCTTGAACTCCTGACCTAGAGCGATCCTCCCGCCTCTGCCTCCCAGAGTGCTAGGATTACAGGCATGAGCCACCGCATCAGGCCAGTAGTTATTTCAATATGTTAAAGTAGAAGATAGGCAAAATTGGACAAGACATTTTAAAATACTATCAACTTTTTCAGCCAATACAAACAGTGCCAGAAGGAAAACACTTTAAAGTGTCTGAAATCTGGAGTATTTAAAATCTTAGGCTAATCCAAGTTTTAAACAAAAAGTTCTTTATGTGGATCCAGATAAACTTGTATATAAGTGGCTATAAAGAATTTAATTAATTATAAATAACTCAAAACATGATAGCAATGCTTTCTATTTAACTCATCCCAACACAATTTTGTGGTCCATTATATGGATGCAAGGAAGTCAGAACAAATGGGAATGGAACCTTGAGGTGCCATAGAGGGAAGGCCTTTCTGGCTTCTGTTCCCCAAATTCAACAAATTGCTGTTTGCTAATTGCCTAATTGAGCTTTGCTCACAGATAAATATGGGATCCACTAGAGATAAGATAGGTCATTCTTTGAGCTGATAGGGTCTGAAGAGTCATTCTGTATAAAGTATTCCACTAAGCATAACCCTAAGGAATACTCAGGGTCAAGTGTTACTTGTTTATCCATTTTTATTTTGGAAATGGACCCTTTATGCTCCCTTTTAATTTGTCTCACTTCTAAGGCAGAGCAGAGTTCGCAGAATTCCTACTCTTCGTAATCACTGAAGCAGAGCTTTAATCCCAGGTGTCACTGTGTATGTGGGGGGTGAGGTGCAAAGGGAAGTCCAGGGTCGATTTGAGGGGAAACAGCTGCACAAGGTATTAATAAAAGTTAAGCTTTTGATTTAACCATGCTAAACATCCAATCTTGATATTTTCATTTACATGATGTATTTTTATCTGAATAATCTGTACTTGTCTGTGAGTTCAATAGACATGATATTGTTAACTAAAAATTACTGATGTTTTTTTATAGTGTATTCTCTGGTTGAGATTAGCAAAATATTGCCTTTCAGGTAACAGGCTTACTCCGATAACAAAAATTGTAAGGTACCTGAGGGAATATCTGAATTGTTTAATGTGGTTTTATGTGTGGTTCCCAAATGAAGACACCTCATACTTCCATTTAGTACACACACACACACACCATTCTGCAGCACTGATGAGAAATCATGTTTATCATTCATACACTAGCCATTGAAAATTAATTGTACACTTTAAATATATATTGCCAAGCTAGATTGGCATCCAAATGAATGCTTAGGTCACTGGTCTTATATGAAGCACTTTCGTCTGGTGAATGGGTTAAACTGCTGCTGTCAGATTGAATATAATTAGCACTGCTGATATGCAAAGAATTGCTCTGTTAGGAAATGTCACTGTCATTGAGTGCTGTTCCTTGCCTGCATTCAATTTTCTGTCTGGCTCAGAAAATTTTAATAACAGGTTGGAATTCACATGTAAAATTTTAACCAATTTTCATAAAAATACCTTATTTCATTTTCATTTTGCTCTCATATAATCTTTGGTTGTCATAAAGTAGGGTACTAAACACATCTTATTTCCTTAACTTTCATTGCCTTTTGTCCTTTGAAGATAGACACTTATAGTTCATTTTTTTCCCTTAGTGCTTTTCGAATTTTTAATGGAAGTTTAAATTTCATTGAAAATTACAAAAGAAGAGATGGGGCAGTGAGATGCAAAAAGTTTCAGAAATAGATGTGAGCAAAGTTACCTCCTGTGTGTCTTAAAGGAGAAAAGACTTCTTTAATGTCCCAGGAACATGCAACTAGTGCCTAAATTTCAAAAATTGCCCTTAATCAGTAGAAATCTTGGTTTGTGAACTATTGCTAATCAGACTCCAGTACAGTAAAGAGAGTCAGATGTTTTTATTCCATAACTAACTTTAGTATAAATCTGGAATCTGTCTCTAGTGACTTTAAAATCGTTGGTAGGAAATTTAAAGTCTGGAAAGCAGAGGTGTTGGTTTAATCTCTTCTTTTACTTGAAGTACAGAATTTTGGAAAAGGAGAGATGATGTGGGATTTGAAAAATTGGTTACACAGAGTGGAATAAAAGGACTTTTTTTCTGTTAGGCTCCTCATACCAAAATTAAGGTCTCCTGGCAAGGGGCAGCACAAGGATTAAGAAGAATACTTTGTGAAGACCCTCAGGCAAGGGGCTATTAGAGGAAATTTGAAGATCAGAGGGAAAATATGTAGTTGGAATTGTGAAATACTGATAGGCAGAAACAGAAGGGGGTGGTTGCTGATACTTGGTTATTCTAAAAGAATCAATAAGGAAGAAGGTTGGCATATTGTTTGTGGTTTCATATGTTTACAAAGTAATGCACAGGGAAAGGGTAATCAATAAATGGCCTTGAAATTTTAACATTGGAAGAGAAATTAAATACAAGATTTCACTGAGATAGAGAGGGATGTGATTGACTGAAATATAGCAAGAGGAAGGTACGTCTTGATCAAAGGAATGTGCTCTAATTGACAGGAGAAGGAAGGGGATGGCATTTTGGATGAAGAAATGTTCACAACCATGAGGTTGCAGCTGTGGGTAGAGAAGTGACAGCACTGTGGGAAAACAGAATCCTGTATTTGTAGGTTTTTAGAAGAAAATTTAGCCAGCTGTTTTTAAACCCTTCACATTGCAGAGGATAGACGAAGGGCCAGAGAGATTTAGACTTTCCTCAAACACAAATTTTTATGGTCAGAGAGAGATTTTGGAGAATTTATAATTTCACAAAGATCACAGAGGAGCAACATACACTACTGAGGGGTTAGGTGAGAGAGGGGACAAACTATTTAGACAGTTTTCAGAAAACATGCAATCCGATATATTCCTAATTTACCTTTTTGGCAATTTTGTTTCTTGGGAGAGAAACAGTATAATCAGGGGTACTGACGTTCATCAGTTATTTCTAAGAAAAAAATGAACTGATAATTTTATTGGAATCAAGAATTCCTTAGCACAGAACTTATTATTATAAACTGCAGGAAAACAGAGTAATTTGTTACACACTATCCCCAATTCCCTATTTGTGCTAACCTGACTGCTTAGAAGATTCTTCATCTATCTTTAACTGCAGAGTCAGTTGATACACCACTGTGTTAACTCTTCAGATATTCAGCAGTTTGATGTAGTGGGAAGCAGTCTGAATACAGGGAAAGGTCATATAATTTATCATCTAAACAGAGACACCTTTGAGAGTGGATGAGTATCCTAAATGGATGGGAGTAATCTAGCCTGTCCTGGACAAATTAGGAAGTACAATCATAGATATTTATAGGTGAGGAAAGGAAATATTATCTCTATTTCTTCTCTTATGTGAAATGAAGAAGACCATTAGTCAATTTTTATCTCTACCTTTCTGCTCGTTTTAGCCTTCGCACTAGTTTGTGGGTCTCAGGTTTCTTTCATAGCCAATCCTCTACTGTCCTGCTAGTTTCTTTCTTGTCAAGGCTGCTGTGAACCCTAAAACTGTCCCGTGCTGCTGCTTTAAGATGCTGGACATATGCAGAAGTGAGGTCCAATGACCGATTTCTTCTCTGCCTCGCAGCTAAATAATTGAAGGAAGAGTACAAATTTATACCAGTCCAACTCTGCAGCTAAAAATAGTTGAGGAAGACACCACATACTCAGATAGACAGAAAGGAGAATCAAGGAAAATCCACCTACAGGACCTAAATACTCCTTTGTCTTTTTGGGAATCTAAAAAAGCAGGTGCTAGCTGTGGAGGTGGGAGAGTGGGGGAGGCGACAATGGCCTGCAGCACAAGTGAAGAGCATAGCCCTTAGGAAGTGGGGGAGGCAGCATATTTGAACAGGATCTACTACAGCCTGCAGAAATAGATAACATGAAAGTGCATGCTTTGGGCTTGAAATACATTTAAACCAAACTTCCATGGGGAAAAAGAAAAACATGGCAGCAGTGATAATAAGAGTGTGACCAAGACTGAAAGCAAGCTGAGAAAAAAGAGAATGTGCTGATATAAGAAAAAATTGAAGAGTAGCTAAAATGCAACAGCAGGATTTTGATCTTCATTGGAAGCATTGCAGATTATATAATGCAGAAATTAGTAACAAAGACAACAGCAATAGAAAGCAAACTATGAATGCAAAGAATATAAAATATATTAAAATTACAGGAAATGGTATAATGGAAAGAGGATTAGTAAACTTTAAGGACAGTCACAAACTGAGAAATATTAAAAATAGCTAACAACATTGAATGTCTACTATGTACCATATACTCTTCTAAGTGCTAGAAACACACACACACCAGAATTCTTGGTTCTTCTTTCCTCTTGAGCAAATATTTTTTTTTTTTCAGTTGGCTTTTCTCAAAGCATACTTATGAATACATTCACATCCCCACTCCAAAGCAAACAAATAAACAAAATTAAAAGACAATTTTTTCCCCTAGAGATTCCTGTGCTAACTGCTGAAAAACATAGCATAAAACCTGGAGACTGATTAAAAAAAGAAAACTGACAAATTTAATGAACTTCATTTATAAATATAGATACCAAAAGCCTAAATGAAACATTAGTAAATAAAAATACAGCAATTTATTAAAGGAATAATACATAATTACAAAGTAGACTATATTTTAAGAACATTGGATTGTTTAATATTAAGAAATATATTCATATAATGAATCTCATCAATAAGTTAAATAAGAAGTTATGATACTTGAATTGCATTTGATTAATTCAATATATATTCCTTAAATCTTAAATCAGTAATTAAAATATACTTTCTTTGCATGATAAAGAATTTCAATCTCAAACCATGAGCCAAAATCATACTAAATAGTAAAATATTAGTGATGTTCCCATTGATAAGACAAGGATAACTGTCCTTATTGGGATACATTTTTTTTCAGGATTTATTCTTAGACAATTTAACAGATCAAGATTTTTCATTTGTTTGTTTATGTTATATTTGTTTGTTCTGCAGTAGAACATCTGTCTTCTTTCCACCTCTGGAGGAAACATCTATGGCCTGTAGATGAAATGGTGTTTAGGAGAGAGAGAAGAAAATTTAGAGAGCAAGAGCTAGTGAATAAGAAAAAATATTGAGGACACAGGAATGTCAGAATTAGACTGCAAATCTACATTTAGTAGCCTAGATCACAATCATAAGAAGAGATGTTTAATAAGAATTTTTTATCTGTAAAAGGCAGTACGTAATGGAAACTTCCTAGTAAGGCTCCTCTATGAAAAACTGGACACCAATAAGGTAGAGTAGAATTTATTTTGGGGGGGGGGTTAGGGGGTGAAAATAAGCGTTGAGTAAGGCTTCCAGTGTAGCGCAGAGCAAAGGGGACAGGTAATGATATGATTACAGTGTTGTAGAGAAGATAAAATATCATTAATTATTTCCAGATAATCAATGCCTACTGTGAAAACCCAAAAGAATCAACTGAAAATCAATTATAATAATAAAGTTCAGTGAGGTGGCTGTTTATAAAAACTACACAAAATTAGTATCTTTCTTATGTTACAAGAATAACCACATATGAAATATAATGAAAAAGATCTGATTCATAACAGCAACAAACATTATCAAATATACAGATATAAGCTGATCAAGAAATGTGTAGCACTACAAACACAATTAAAAATTTTATTAAGAGAAAAAACACAAATAAATAAAGGCACACCACATACCAAAATAAAAACAGTCATGCATTTCAATGTTAAAATTGAAAAAATAAAGGAACTTGCATGTCCAGATATTAAAACAATAGCATGGAGTACTATTCAGCTTTAAGAAACAATGGTGATATAGCACCTCTTGTATTCTCCTGGTTAGAGCTGGAACGCATTCTACTAAGTGAAGTATCCCAAGAATGGAAAAACAAGCACCATGTGTACTCACCATCAAATTGCTATTAACTGATCAACACATAAGTGCACATATAAGAATAACATCTATTGGATGTCGAGCAGGGGTGAGGGGGGACGGGGAGGAAGAGACGGGTATAGGCATACACAAAGAGTGCGATGCGCGTCATCCGACGGACGCACTTGAAACTCGGACTTGCGGGGGTGGAGGGAGCATAAGGGCAACATACGTAACCTAAACATCTGTAACCCCATAATATCCTGAAATTAAAAAAAAAAACAATAATTTAATTAGTCTGGTATAGTCTAGAAAGCCCAAAAGTATATACAAGTGCATACAAATATTTAGTATCTGATAAGATAACATTTTACATAGTGCAGATAGGGTTCTGGCTTTTGGTATTGGCAAAATGAAATATTCTGTGAACCTTCCTAAGGATAATAATTAAAAAACAGAATAAAATACTAGTTTTTAAAAAACCTATTTCCATTATGTTAAGTGAAATAAGCTAGACACAGAAACACAAATACCACATGATCTCAGCCATGTATGAAATCTAAAAACGTTTATCTCATAGAAGTACAGAGTAGAATAGTGGTTACCAGAGGCTTGGAGGGGAAAGAGGATATCAACCTATTGGTCAACAGGTACAAAGTTATAGTTAGATAGGAAGTTCTATTATGCAGTTGGGTGACTATAGCTAACAATAATATATTGTATATTTCAAAATAGCTAGAAGAGAGGATTTTTAATGTTCTTACCACAAAGAAATGATAGATGTCTGAGGTGTTAGATATGCTAATTAAGCTAATTTGATCATTACACACTGTATACACGTATTAAAACATCACACTGTACCCCATAAATATGTAGAATTATGAGTCAATTAAAAATACATTTGAAGGAAATGAAAAATGACTAAATGCAAGGAGAAATCAGATTTTCCCTTGAAAGACTACAACTATAATGAATAAGAATTGTGAGTTTGTAGCTTTTTGCACGAGTGCATTCCTCAATCCTCTGCCACTCTAGTGGTGAGAACCTAAAGACTCATGAGCTGAAGGTTGCTGAGTACTGAGTCTAAGTATGACAGAACAGCTAGAAACTTAGAGAGGGAATTCCAGAAGCAAAAGAGTTGCAGAAAAGGTGATACAAAATATCTGAATACAAACTCTGCTCATAGCCCTGTCTGGCCAACAAGTGATAGATGTAGGGTGACAGCCTCAGGCACAGACAAAAAGCCTGCAGGATAAGAGAGAAATCTATCTGTAAAAGGCAAGAACCTCACCAGGTAAGATTGAAAGTTAATACCTCTTCTCATTGTGTGCATTCCTCAACCTGTGCTAAGTTTGGGAGGCAGAAAGCTGAAATCTCACTCAGAGGACAAAGCTCAGGAAAGGCTAAGCAACTAAAATTTATGAGAGAAGGAATAGAAGCAAAAGAATCACAGGAAAAATTTCTCTGAATCTGCATATAAACTCTGTCCATATCCTTGGCTGCAAATAAACTATACAGGCTCCAAAAAGACCATCGGGGTCAGACTATAAAATCAGCAGCTTGACACTGAGGAAACTAAGCAGTGATCTCAGCTATTGCACACTATGTAGAGACAGATATATAGTATGGCTTTAAGCAAAATAATTACCTATCAGAACAAACAAAAATCACCTAATAATTCTCCACATGACATGACAGTACATATTGCCACTACAATATATTACTTAAAATGACAAGTTTCAACTAAAAATTATGGAATATGCAAAGAACTATTAGTGACTTACATTAAAAAAAAAATTAAAGCAAATAGAAAGTGACTACAAGTGAGCCCAGATGTTGGAAGTAGCAAACAAAGAACTTAAAGTAGCTGGTATAAATATGTTTAAAAATTAAAGGAAATTATAGTCTAAATGAATAAACAGATAGGAATTATCAACACGGAAATCAAAACTATTACTATAAGAAAAGCTGAAAATCAGGATAAAAAGTATTAGAATCACTCCACAGAAGATTAAACACGGCAAAAAATCAATGAACTTAACAATATGTTATAAGAGGTGTGGAAACAGCCCAAGTGTCCATCAATATATGAGTGGATTAGTAAAATGTGGTATATGTATACCATGGAGTACTATTCAGCTTTAAGAAACAATGGTGATATAGCACCTCTTGTATACTCCTGGATAGGGTTGGAACGCATTCTACTAAGCGAAGTATCCCAAGAATGGAAAAACAAGCACCACATCTACTCACC
>RJWJ010026801.1:0-22779 GCA_004363605.1 Indri indri
TTTGAGACAAGGTCTCGCTGTGTCACCTGGACTAGAGTGCAGTGGCATCATCATAGCTCACTGAAAATCAAGCTCCTGGGCTCAAGGGATCCTCTTGCCTCAACCTCCCGAGTAGCTGTGAGTACTGGTACATGCCACCACACCCGGCTAAATTTTCTATTCTTTGTAGACATGGGATCTTGCTCTTGCTCAGGTTGGTCTCGAACTCCTGACCTCAATGGATCTTCCCACCTCAGCCTCCCAGAGTGCTAGGATTATAGATGTGAGCCACCTCTCTCGGCCTGAAACTCTGTTTTCTATAATTAAATTTAAAACACTGACTGACACTTTTCCTGTTGCGATGGGTTAAACATATTGGCAGATATTTATTTACAGTGTAAGCCTTTGTCCTTGACTGCCCATTGATAGCAATTCTAGAAAAAAATAGATCTGTCATTGAGCTTCAGTATCTTGAGATATTGTGAAGTGGCAGACACATATTTGCACTCAACATATGAAGGGTAAATTGCCATAATTTGACTGGACACTTTCAAGCACAACAAAGTAAGAACATGTTGTGAACCACCGTGTGGGTGGCATTTTGGGACCTTCTGTTTAATAGGCTGTGACAGTGGAAGTTGGTAATTCACGTGGTTAAATTGCCGTGGACTGGCTTTAAAGTATGATTTTTTTTATCAGATTATATCATTTAAATCTATGATTAAGTAAGGAATATAAACTGGAAAACTGCATAATTTTTTAAAATATTAGAGAGAATATTAGGGAAGACAGGTTGTGTTTCATGTATAAGTTTAGATGCTTTTGTTCAGCGTCTTGTACAAAAAGGATGTGTGAGACGGACTCTAAGTCTGTAGGAGCCGTGTGAATGGGAACCCCAGCAACTGAGACATCTGGCATTGACAGCATGTTCTGCGCACTCACTGTGTGTGACGAACACCATGTTAGGAGCTGGGGGAAGCATGCCGCTTCGAAGTTGCCGCCAGAATGGTCAGTTCACTGCTGAGCTTCTATTTTATAGAATGCATTAGAACTTCGCTTATATTCAGAGAGAGTCAAAATTTCAGGCACTGGACCTATTTCAATTTCTGCTCAATCAACTGTTATTTTGAAGGGTCTATAATTTCAGAATCCTAGATTTTATTTTTCTGGCCTAAGAATAAGTGTCCCTACAGCTTAGTAAACCCATCAATCAGCTGTTGAAACATGTTAGTGGTGTCTGCGGGAGCTAAGATGTTTGGTGATTTCAGAAGTGGGTCACTTCTAATGTGTAGTAAAGATGAACTCCCGAACTTATATTGTCTTATGATTATTAATTTTATCTAGACATATTTTCATGATTAATGTAGACTTAGGTGTGATTGGTAGAAGTGTACATGGTTTGACTACTTTCATGTTATATGTTACCCAAATGCTTTTATATGAATATTTCTATTTTTATGGATTTATATTTAATAGATTTATTTTATTAATAGATTTAATCTTTCTGTTTATTAACCTGGGAAGATTTATAGGACATTTATGTACCAATCAGTGTTGTAAATGTAAAATTCCTTGACATTTTTAAATAGGGCTGATGATGAATTATAAATATTCTTTCGTTTTTACTCGTTCAATAAGTATTTAGTGATGCCAACTCTTTACCAGACACTCTTCTAGGCACCGAGGTTATACATATGAATATGACATAATTTCTGTGCTCCAAGAATTCATGAACTATTTAATAATTAGGAGACGTAAAATGTAAAATACATGGTATTTCCATAGATCTAAGATGTTGAGTATATCATTGATTTAATAACACTTTTAGTTGCAAGTGATGGAAAATCCATCCCAAATAGCTTAAAGGAAAAGGGGACCACAGTCACATTAAAAAGTATCCCAATTTCAAAACCATTAAAAGATTTTTTAAACATCCCAGAAGGGGTAAGTTCATTACAGTTCATAGTGATAAATACAATGCTCGAGGAGAGTTATAAAAGTATCAGTCAGGAGGAAGTGATTCATAGTGTCTGGATTTGTCCAGAAAGGCTGCAGAGAGAAAGAAACGCATCCATTGAAAGGGAAAAGAGAAAAGGTGTTTGGCAGCCAAACAGAGTCTTGGGGGTGATAAAGCCATGCAGGAAGAGAACTTTGTGCAAAATTCAGTTCAATAAGATGTATGGGAATCTACAAGAGGCTAGTTGTGTCTGTAGCGAACAGTGTGCGGGGAGAGGTAACGGTCTTGAGAACAGAGAAGTGAGCGTGGGCCAGGGCAAGGACAGCTTCCTGCATCAAGCAAAGCAGATTGGACTTCATCTTCCATGCCAACGGTTTCCAAACTGTTTTGTATCCATCAGTTTAGTGGGTAGCCCACTAGCATTTTCAATGAACTTGAATAAAATAGAAAATATAATGCATGACGTGTGCAAGGCTTCGTTTTTAATGAAATTTTGTTTCAGTGCAAATATGTGGTTGTGTGTTACTGGGCCATGATATATAATACATTTGCTATCTCAGAAAACATATGGGAACCTCTGTTCTAGAGGCTGAGATTCACTCAAGTACTTTTAGGAGAAAAGCATGCTGTGATCATATTGTTGGTAAAGAAGGTTGACTTTCTCAGTAAATAGTGCAGAGCATTAATTGGAGGAGGCAATCCTGTAGGCAAGAGAGGCAGGTTAGGAAGATTTTGTGAGTGTGTCCGGGCAAGAGAAGAGGGGTCATGCTGAATCGGGTGTGTTTGTGGGGTTCTCGTGAGCCATTGGTAATAGGTAATTGTCTTTTGGACATCAAGCGTGAGGTCTAAGCTGGAGCTAGACTCTGATTCATTATTTGCGCATCCAGTTTCAGCTGTGCATGGCTTTGCCAGAAAGAGGTGTGAACAGTGTTCAATGAGAAGAAATAGAAGCTGTGGACCCCTTGGAAACTCTCATGTGTAAGACAGTGGCTTTCAACCTCATTGCACTGGCCCACTGGGATATTACACAAACAGGTGTAGAGACCATCTCACTTCATTTGTTAATAATATAGTACATGTTACATATTGGTTATTTTCTGAAATCATTAAGTTCAAGTTCAAGATCATTAACAAATTCAGGGCCATCATCAAACTTCTTAAAATTCTCTTCCAGGATCTACCAACATCATTGCTACTGCCCCCAATTTCCTTCTGTCTCAGTATTTTGGGGCTCACCCCTGGCACTCCCCGAATCTCAGCCCAGCTGCTCATCTTTTCTTCTACTCAGACCTCACTTTATGTATTTATGCTGATCCTTTCCTCTCTGCTTGCAGCCCTCTGCCTTTCTACTCCTGTCTCTTTTAGCTTTTCCCCTCATGCCTTAGGTTCTGAGGGAAGCCAGGTTGCAGCAAGGAAGGTGCACGTTCCCACGTCAGAACCTCTCTTGCTGGTCGGCCAGAGGACATCGATCCCCCCCTGCGCCAGCTCTGGCATCTCAGGTCATAAGCTCGGCTGGGACAGGGCTCAGGAGGCATAATCATTGATCCTCATGTGCTGGTTTGTTTTTCAAAAGCACCACCTTTTTAATATATGTTTTTTAAGATAGAGAAGTTGTTAAAGTAATGTTAAAACTAGATGAAAGTGCCTGAGACCATGCTGTGGGAAACAGGACTGCCAGACACTCAGAGGAAATAGCCAAAGGCAGGCCCTCTGCTGTCCTCAATGACCATATTTGCTAGAACTTGGCTGCTATGTCTCTGCCACCATTCCATCTTGCTCTGTGTTAGCCTCCACAGAAGCTTCCTTTTTTCCTACAGGCATAATTCATGTAACTAAGAAGGCAGACCTGAAGTCTGGGATGATGTTCAGGTTGGCCCCACCCCGCTCTATGATTGGTAGCTCACACGATGACACGGAATGGGCTTCCTGACCCACCACGCTGTGTTTAACCTCCCACCATTTCGGCTTCTCTGAATACACAGGTAGGACAATCACCCCCTGTGTTTGACACGTGAACTCGACACTCAGATTGCAGCAGCTCTCCACCCTCCATCCACCACATCGTCCCCTACATAGCAAATGGTCTTGTGTCTCTGACTCGATGAGTAATATTTAACACCACACCTCCAACTTCTCAGGCAGAATTGGATATATCTCCACCTCCTGTCTGTGCCTGCTGGCGCCCTTGTACTTGCATATTCTGACCATGGCTGGACGCTGCTCTTTCCCATCCTTGCATGGTGCTCTCCATACATTTTGCCAGATTCTGTTTATAAGCTACTAGCTGCAAGTTTCAAGTCCGAGAAGGCTACTGAATTCATGGTTCTACTTTAGAAGCCACTTACCTATGGCAGTGGTGGTCCCCAACCTTTTTGGAACCAGGGACCAGTTTTATGGAAGAGAATTTGTCCACAGACCGGGGGTGAAAGGGTGGGATGTGGGGTGTGGTATAGAGCCCAGGCGGTGATGCATGGCCCATTTCCTAACAGACCAAGCACAGGTACCAGGCTGCGGCCCCGGGGTTGGGGACTGCAGACCTAGGGTGTACGTTCTTGCAGTTGACTGAGGCAAAAGGCTTAGACTTCCCCCCAGGATTTCTGAAAAGCAGCTTTCTTAAGTCAAAATGAAGGGGTATCATTTCAAATACCATACAGAGAAAGGCTCCTAATGCAAAGTCCATTTTACTTACGTTAGTATGCTCTAGTAAGCAACCATTATTGATTTTATTCTAATAGTTCATACATTAACTTAGCAAATTTTTATTAACTGGCTTCTATGTATTAGAATCTGAGCTAGATGTGGGAAATTGAACATAGATCAAGACAGATTGAGTTTCTTATATTATCTCATTTTGACAACTATTAATTATTATGTTGCTTACATTATGATAGGCAGCAATTTCTCTTTATAGCATAAGTAAGGATGAATATGTTTTTCTGTGTGCACAGTGCATCTGAGTGAGAGTGGTGCTATGCCTGTTTCTTTTGGTTCATACTCATTGCAAACAAGGAATTGCAGTTTCGGTGACACAAATGAGATGCTCAATATTGTTGTTCATGTCACTAATTTGTACTAATCCACACATTCTGTGTACCCTAATATTAATAAAAAGATGTTTATGCTTATTCTTTGACTTTACATAATAGTCATCTTTTCAATATTGCCAATGGATTAAGTGGTTATAAAAATTTGATTATGTTAAAATATATTAAGATTTTAAAACATTTCATTGCCCATATGTATATATTTTTTAAATAACCGTATTTGGAGCATTCTGATGCCCTGTGTCATTATTCACTTGGGTGTAGGGTGATGGTAAATTGTGAAAATGATGCCTCATGATGACAGTAAAGCCGAAAGTATAAGCCTATGGAGCTGCTATTTTTGTGTTGTGGAACATAGGATCAAGCACGGAGACAGGGACTGTCATGAGGAGGTGGGGACATTTCTTTGATCTATGAGAGGAGGAAATAAGGCTGAATGTGGCTGCATGCAGGGTTTGCTTGTTTGGTGTGAGGGGCAGCAAGTCAAGGTGGTTAACATCAGAGTCTCTGGAGTTCAAGTCCTTGGCTGAAGGTAAAGGAAGAAGTGTGAGGAGAGTTATAGATGTTTCTAGTAACTCCAAAGTAAAAGGTGAAAATGGACCTGCCTGAAAAGAAGGAAAAGGCGGGCAAGCAAGGTGTGACTAGCAATGTTTAGAAATCATAAGCCTTTACATTCCCTGACTCACATCAGAGTGTGGTTTCTGGCTAGGGCACCCAGCTACCCAGATGTTAGCAGCAAAGAACAGTCACGGGTGAGTGGGTTTGGGGTTGGAGGTTTGCAGACAAGGTCCCCTGCCCCTGCCCCAAGTCTATTCCACCCACATTCTGGACATCTTGGCTGATGGCCAGTCACTTGGGCCAAACCCTGGGAATCATGTGGACTCCTCTCTCTTCATCTCACATACCACAGAGAATCTATCAGCGATTCTGACAGTTCTGCTTTCAAATTATCCCATGATCTGACCACTTCTCGTGACCTCTACTGCCCAGGATTCAAGCTGCACATGAAAGATTACATCAAAGAATTGACTGTTGAGTGTACATCAGGACCATCAATAGAACTTCTGCAAGGATGGAAATTTTCTGCTTTTCTGTGTAATAAAGTAGCCACCGGCCAGCTGTGGCTATTGAGCACCTCACGTATGAATGGTACCACTAATGAACTGACTTTTTATTTTATTTTTTAATTTTTTTTATTTCAGGAAATTATGGGGGTACAAACATTTTGGTTATATGTTATGACTTTGCCACATCCCAACCATTATTTGAGACGTGCCGTCCCCCCCTACAATGCTCATCGCGTCCATTAGTTGTGAGCTTAGCCAACCCCAACCCCCCTTCCCCCAAAGAATATTACTACTGTGTGAACACCTTAGTGTTGATCAGTGCCAGTTTGATGGCGAGTACATGTGGTGCCTATTCTTCCATTCTTGTGATACCTCACTTCAGAGGATAGGCTCAAGCTCTATCCAGGAAAATATAAGAGGTGCTAGATCACCATCTTTTTTTTATAATGGAGTAGTATTCCGTTGTATACATATACCATATTTTGTTAATCTACTCATGGATTGACAAGCACTTGGGTTGTTTCCACATCCTTGCAATAGTGAATTGTGCTGCCATAAACATTTGAGTGCAGATGTCTTTATTATAGAATGACTTTGTTCCTTTGGGTAAATGCCTAATAGTGCTATTGCTGGATCAAATGGTAGTTCTACTTGTAGCTCTTTGAGGTATCTCCAAATTCTTTTCCACAGAGGTTACACTAATTTGCAGTCCCACCAGCAGTGTAAGAGTGTTCCTATCTCTCTACATCCTTGCCAACATTTGTTGCTTTGGGATTTTTTTATAAAGGCCAATCTTACTGGAGTTAGGTGATATCTCATTGTGGTTTTGATTTGCATTTCCCTAATGATTAGAGATGTTGAGCATTTTTTTATATGTTTGCTGGCCATTATTTTGTCTTATTTTGAAAAGTTTCTGTTTATGTCCTTTGCCCATTTATTGATGGGGTTGTTTGATTTTTTTCTTGTTGATTTTTTTGAGTTCTAGATAGATTCTTGTTATCAGCCCTTTATCGGATATGTAGAGAATGAATATTTTCTCCCATTCTGTAGGTTGTCTGTTCACTCTAGTGATAGTTTCCTTGGCTGTACAAAAACTTTTTAATTTAATCAGGCCCCATTTATTTATTTATTTTTGTAGCTGCTGTGATTGCTTTGGGGGTCTTCTTCATAAAGTCTTTGCCTAGGCCAATGTCTGAAAGAGTCTTCCCTACATTTTCTTCTAGGATTCTTAAGTTTTTATGCCTTACATTTAAGTCTGTTATCCATCTAGAATTGATTTTTGTAAGAGGTGAGAGGTGGGGTCCACTTTCAATCTTCTGCATGTAGCTATACAGTTTTCCCAGCACCATCTATTGAAAAGAGATTCTTTTCCCCAGTTTATATTTTTATCTGCTTTGTCAAAGATTAGATAACAATATGCGGATGGTTTCACCTCTGGATTCTCAGTACTATTCCAAAGGTCTATGTCTCTATTCTTATGACAGTATCATGCTTTTTTAGTTACTATAGCCTTGTAGTACAGCTTGAAGTCTGATAGACTAATACCTCCCAGTTTCTTCTTTTTGTTTAAGATTCCTTTGGCTATATGAGGTCTTCTCTGGTTCCATACAGAGCATAGAATTTTTTTTTCTAAATCCATAAAGAATGATGCTGGTACTTTTATAGGGATCGCATTAATCACTTTAGGTAGTATGGACATTTTAACAATGTTGATTTTACCAATCCATGAGCAAGGTAGATTTTTTCCATCTGTTTACATCTTCTACAATTTCTTTTCTTAGTGTTTCATAGTCCTCCCTGTATATGTCTCTCACCTCTTTTGTTCAATATATACCTAGATATTTGATTTCTTTGAGGCTATTGTAAAAGGTACTGCATTTTTGATTTGAATTTCGGCTTGACTATTATTGGTGTATAAGAATGCCTCTGATTTGTGTGTATTAATTTTGAATCCTGAGACTTTACTGAATTTATTTATCAGTTCCAGGAGTCTGTTGGTTGAATCCCTGGGGTTTTCTAGATATAATATCATATCATCAGCAAAGAGTGAGTGATCTCTTTGCCCCCATTTGGACACCCTTAATTCGCCTCTCTTGTCTAATTGCTCAAGCAAGGACTTCCAGCACTATGTTAAATAGGAGTGGGGGTAGTGGGTATCCTTGTCTGAATCCAGATCTAAGTGGGAATGATTTCAATTTTTCCCCATTCAGAACAATATTGGCTGTGTGTTTATCATATATGGCTTTGATAATTTTAAGGTATGTCCCATCTATGCCTATTTTGCTAAGAGGTTTTATCATAAAGGTGTGCTGGACTTTGTCAAATGCTTTTTCTGAATCAATTGAGAGAATCATATCGTCTTTGTTCTTGCTTTTATTTATGAGGTCAATTGCATTTATAGATTTGTGTATGTTGAACCAGCCTTACATCTCTGGTATAAAGCCCACCTGGTCATGGTGAATTATTTTTTTCATATGCTATTGGATTCAATTTGCTAAAATTTCGTTGAGGATTTTTGCATCAATATTCATGAGGGATATTGGTCTGTAGTTTCCTTTTTCTGTTATGTTCTTTCCTGGTTTTGGTATCAAGGTGATGTTGGCTTCGTAGAATGAGTTAGGGCAGATACCATCTTCCTCAATGTTGTGGAGTAATTTCTGTAGTATAGGTATGAGTTCTTCTTTGAATGTTTGGTAGTATTCAGAAGTGTAACCATCTGGTCTGGGACTTTTCCTTTTTAGAAGGTTTTTAATTACTGCTCCAATTTCTGTGCCTGATATTGGTCTGTTCAGGAATTCTACTTTCCCCTGGGTGAACTTAGGGAGGTTGTATGTTTCCAGGAATTTATCCATTTCCTCCACACTATGTAGTTTTGGGGCATATAAGTTTTTGTAGTATTCAAAGATAATATTTTCTATTTCTGTGGTGTTTGTTGTGACCTCTCCTTTTTCATTTTCAGTTGAGTTTATTAGAGTACTTTCCCTTCAAATTCTTGTCAATCTGGCCAGAGGGCTGTCAATTTTGTTTATCTTTCCAAAAACCAGCTTTTGGTTTTGTTGATCTACTGTATGTTTCTTTTGTTCTCAGTTTCATTTAATTCTTCTTTGATCTCCATTATTTCTTTTCCTCTTCTAGGTTTGGAGTTGATTTGCTCTTCCTTTTCCAATTCCTTGAGACAGTTTGTTGGATTTTTGATATTTGAGCTTTCTGCTCTTTGGATGTGAGCATTTAATGCTATTAGTTTTCCTCTCAGGAATGCTTTTGCTGAGTACCACAGATTTCGATAACTTGTGTCCCCATTATCATTAAGTTTGAAGAATGTTTTGATTCCTGTCTGTATTTCCTCCTTTATCCAATAGACATTCAACAATAAATTGTTTAATTTCCATGATTTTGTGAAATGGTGTGTATTTCTGTTGGAATTGAACTCTAATTTTATACCACTATGATCTGAGAAGGCACACGGTATTATTTCTATTTTTTTTAATTTGTTGAGGTCTGATTTGTGACCTAGTATGTAATCAATCTTAGAAAAAGTTCCATGAGCTGATGAGAAGAATGTATATTTGGCTTTATTTGGGTGGAATGCTCTGTAGAGGTCTGTCAAACCCTTTTGTTCTAGAGCACTGTTTAAGTCCATTATTTTCTATGCTTATTTTCTGTTTAGAAGAACTGTCCAGTTTATTCAGTGGGGTGTTGAAGTCCCTGGCTATTATGATGTTATTGTTTATCATGCTATTAAATCACACAGGGTTTGCTTTATTTATCTGGGTGCCCCTGAGTTGGATGCATAAATATTAAGAATTGTTAAGTCTTCTTGTTGGATCTTCCCTTTCACCATTATATGGTGGCCATCTTTGTCCTTTCTTACTTTTCTATTTTAAAGGTTATGTTATCTGAAATAAGTATAGCTACCCCTGCTTTCTTTTGACTTCCATTTGTCTGGAGGATTGTTTTCCATCCCTTGACCTTTAGCCTGAAAGCATCTTTGTGGATTAGATGTGTTTCTTGTAGGCAGCAGAAACTAGGCCTGTGGATCTTTATCCACTCTGCCAGTCTATGTCTCTGCAGAGGACAATTCAAGCCATTAACATTTATTGAGAGGACTGATATTCGAGGTAGATTTCCATTTATGTTGTTGGGTAAATTCCTATTGTTTTGTTTTATTCCTTTAGCCATCTTGGAGACCAGTTTCTAGATTTTAACTCTTGAGTGATTTTACTTTGGACAGTGTTTAGTGTGCTGTTCCATGTGTAATGCCAGTGTGAGTACTTCCTGTAGGGCTGGTCTGGTCTTCGCAAATTGCATCAGAGTTTGCTTGTCTGGGAAGGTCTTTTTTTCTCCCTGATAGACGAAGCTTAATTTTGCCACGTAGAGAATTCTAGGTTTGCCATTATTCTGTTTTAGAAGATTGAGGATAGGCACCCAGTTCCTGCTGGCTTGTAAAATTTCAGTGAGAAGTCTGCAGTTAGTCTGATAGGTTTTCCTTTGTAGGTTATTTGCTGCTTTCACCTCACTGCTTGTAGGATTGCTTTTTTCGTGTTTACTTTGGTCAGCCTAATAACTGCGTGACATGGTGATTGCCTTATCACAGAGTCTCTCAGGAGTTCTGTGTGCTTCTTGTATCTGGATGTCTAGATTTCTGACCAGACCAGGCATATTTTCCTCCAGTATTTCATGGAATAAGTTTTCCAGCCCTTGTGTATTTCTTCTCTCTCAGGGATGTCAATGATTCTTATATTTGGCTTCTTTACAGAATCCCACATTTCTTGTATGTTTTGGTCTTGTCTCTTGTTTCTGTGTTCTTCATCTGATTTGTTTAGCACATAGGCATTATGTTCAAGTTCTGAGATTCTTTCCTCTGCTTGATCCATTCTGTTCTTATGGCTTTCTACTGTGTTTTGAAGTTCCTTGGAAGCCTCCTTCATTTCCAAGATTTCTGTTTGGTTCTCCATAGTATTTCAATTTCTTTAGAGAATTTTTCATTCGTTTCTTATATTGTTCTTGTGGTTTCTTTATGTTGAGTTTCTATTTTCAATTCCATTGAGTTTTCTTACAATCTATATTCAGAATTCTTCCTCTGTCAATTTAATCCTATCATGTAAGTTGTTATATATTGATGAAGATCAAATATTTTCTTTTGGGGGAGAATTTTCTCTATGCTCCTTAGTATTTCCAGCGTTCTTTCACTGATTCTTTCTCATCAGGCTACTTTGTCAAGAACTGGGGGTGATGGGGCTGGTTTATGGCTTTAACTCCAGAACCCCAAAGGGACGTTCCTTGACAGTCCTGGGGAGATGCGCTCTGGTCCTTTATTGCCTTAGAGGTGTTTTAGCCTGTTGGGTTGTCTCTGACCTGTTGTTTTCACCTCTTGCCAAAGGATATTAGTGAGTTTGGACCCTTGCTTAGTCTCCCAGGTGGTGAATCACTCTTGTGTGAGTGACTCTGCTGCCCTCTGCTAGTTTGAGAAGGGAGGCACTGTGTTGGGTTATGGGGTTACCCCCCTCTCTTTTGTTGCTCGTGGTTTGCATGGAGGAGTTGATTATCAAGGTATTCCAGTACCTTTGTTTTGGGCTCTAAATCCCCAAATGGGGTATACCAGTGCTCCAATCTTTGGGAAATGACTTGTCACTCCCCAGAGTTACTTGAGTCCTGTTGCCATTTTAGGTGGGGTAAGAAGAGCAGCAGGTGCCTGCAAGCCTGAGAGTGTATATACTTCTGTGGTTGCTTGATCTGCTGCTAGGGGAGAGCTGCTAATATGTTATTCAGGGCTATTTCACCACACTTGCAAGGCATCCCCAGGTGGGGGGGGGGTGTCAATTGGTGCAATTGCTGAGGACTCTGGCCAAGATTTTCCTTCCTGGACCACAAGCCCCAAAACTGGCAACGGCCTGGGTGCCAAGGGAGAGCCCTAGTGTTATGTTCTTATCAGATGATCAAGACCAGCCCACTGGTCCGAGAAAACAGTCTGTCCCCTTTTGCTTAGTTCCAAGTTCCCACAGATCACCCCAGTCACACAGAGAAAGAGACTTTTCTCCTTTCTCCCTATTTCCAGGGGTGTAGCCTGCCCTGCTGGGCTGGGGAAGGGATGTTGCCTGAGACCGTGGCACGATCCAGTCCAGAAAACCTCTTCTCTCGTTTCTCCCCTCCTCCAAGGGCGGAGTCTGCCCTGCCATAGGGGAAGTCAAGCCAGTCAAGCTGAAGAACTGGGTGAGAGGCGCTGCCAGAGGCCGATGCCCGTAAAGAGGCTTCTCTCGTTTCTCCACCCCTCCAAGGGCAGAGCTTGGTAAGCGTGGGGTAGACATGGCTGGGCGGGGCGACAAGCACCTCCAAGCGGTGGAGCAACTCAGCCAGGAAAGCGGCTTCTCTCGTTACTCCGCCCCTTCAAGGGCAGGCTTTGATCAGCAGGCTCCACAAGGCAAGTGGCTGGGGGCGGAATGTTCAGAAAGCGGCTTCTAGTTACTCCCCTCCTCCAAGGGCGGGGCTTGCTCTGCCGGGCAGTGGCAGTGGAGCTGCCTAAGTCCCTTGCCTGGGCCTGCCCTGCTGGGCTGGAGAAGGGGTGGTGCCCCGATTGGCCACACAGTACAGCGTTTCTAGGCTATCCACCCCCAAAACGGCGGCTGTCCACCCATGGAAAGCCAGCACCAGAGGCAACTGTTCCGGGGGCAGCGGGCACTGGACCTGGCAGGCTGTCTCAACCAGCCGCCAGCTGTTCCCTCCGCTTCCCTGATGCACTGACTTGCGCCCGTCCAGTAGAGAGTCCCACACACTCTATCCCACCTTGCGCCAGCCAAATCTCCGGCGGTTTCCAGGGTTAGGGCCTCTCCCTCCGCGTTCACCTCCCTTGGTCTGGACTCCGTGAGCGCCAGAGGCGAGAAACCCGTCTCCAAACTCCCTCCCAGGGATCTGGGAAGTGTCCACTCAGACCGGACCCTCCCCACCCAGTGTGGACCTCGCACTGTGCTCTGGAGAGTTCAAAAAGTCCCCACCTTTGTCTCTTCTCCACACTGCCGGTCAGCCTGTGCCTCAACTTCGCACCGACTTCAGACACTTTCCTGCCTTGAGTGGATGTGGAGGTCGATGGAGGGAGAGTCGTCCTGCGGGTCAGACCACACTGCCCCAGCCGGCCTGCGGACGCTGCCGTCCCACGCTCTATTCCGTATTGTGTATCTTGCACTCTCCGAACTTAGTGGTTGATTCTCCAGTTCACCTTTTTTTTTCCCCCTGAGCTGCTTGTCTCACGCTGCTTCTCTGCAGATTCACAATGCTGTTCCTGTGGAAGAGCGATCCACTCGTGTATAGATGTCCTTGTTCTTCGCCTCCCACTCTAGGAGCAGAGAGCTAGGAGGTCACCACTAATCAGCCATTTTTCCCCCCTGACTTTTTAAAATGTTATTTAATTTTAATGAATTAAAATTTATGTAGCCACATGTGGCTTTGGGGCTGCTGTATTGAATGGTGCAAATCTAACTAAAGAAATATCTAAAGTCCCCCGGTTTGCTGGGAATTTGTAACCGCTGGAATTCGAAGCATGTGACCTCAAAGCCTGAGAGTCCAAGGGTCCTGGGAGTGACAGAGTGACAGGAGAGTTGAAAGGATAGGAGGTCATAGGTTACAGAGAATGGGCGGATAGCTCAGGAGGAGGAAAGACCATATTATGGCCAAAGGAACTTGCTACTGAATTGGGAGGAGGAAATGAAGTGACAGTGGTCCAAGAATGTTGGGTGGGTCACTTAATTGGATGATTGTGTGACCCAGAGCCCATCAGTTAATTTGTTGAAGATCGCCCCATCTTGATGGCAAAGTCATTGGTTGTTGGGCAAAAGTGACTAAAGAAGGAACAAGTTTGAATATTAAAATATGAAATAAGTATTACATTTTATTTTCTTTCCGTATGATTCATTCAGTAAAATAAGATATTAAATGTAGTGTCAGAATTGAGAGCAGGAAACTTTGTCATTCTGAAATGCAGGTAAGATTTTAACATGTTGTCAAGTATAATAAAAATTCATAGTGACTCATGTTTGAGAATGAAAAGTTGAGAATATCCATTTGGACGTCATAAAATCTTATTCCGTATGGACGTAAGAGTTCAAATTGAAAAAGCAGGTTTTGCATACGAGGCTACCTGCTTTCACTATTACTGTCATGCCAGCCAATTGTTCTGAATTTCTTATTGCATCCTATATGGAAGTGGTAGCATTATGGATTTATTTAAGATAGTGTCTTGTTCTCCAGGCTTATTTCATACCAATGGGGCATACCCTTTTATAAGCTTCGTATTATCCATTATGTACTAACTTGAAGCAGTGCGTGGGACACATGCCTTCTCCTGACACCTGTAGTTTATTTTAGATGAATACTTTATCAAAGAGCTGTACTATATAGTACAGCCCTCCCACTGTCAGTTCCCAAGACTCCCATGGCCACCCCTCGGGGGAATTAAGGGACAGAAAGCTGAGAACAATTTAACTTTTCTTGTCTTAGTCTGCTTGGGCTGCCATAACACAATACCACAGACTCCATGGCTTAAACAATAGAAATTTATTGTCTCACAGTTCTGGAGACCAGAAGTCCCAAATCAAAGTCCCACAAGGAATGGTTTCTGGTGAGGCTTCTCTTCCTGGCTTGCCAAGGGTGCCTAATTGTGTGTCTTCATGTGGACTTTTGACTGTGTGTACCAGAGGGAGAGAGAGATCTCTGTTATCTATTTTTGCTTTGATGAGGACACCAGTCCTATTGGATTAGGGACCCACGCTGTGACCTCATGTAACCTTAATTATCTCCCTAAGGTCCCTATTTCCAAATAACAGTCACATTGGGGTTAGGGCTTCGACAGATGAATTTCGGGGTATATGATTCAGTCCATAATGCTGCTTGTGCATGTGTGGGCATAGAGCAGTGTGATTTGAGCCCAGAAACTGATAGTGTTGTTGTTTCATTATTTTCTGGACATAGGATTTGTTGGTACCAAGTTCTGCCAGAACAAACCCACCCAAAATTTAGGGCTGTTCTCCCCTCACGACTCTTTTTGTCATGTGGAGGCTGGATCTGTCAAAAATACAGCTTAGGTATTTGGAGATTATAATTCTACTATATATAGAAAGACTTCTCGGTAATTGTTTGAAGGATATGAAGAAGCGTTGTACAGGATGAATAAGTCTGTGGGAGATGTCCACTGTACTCATAGTCAAATAAAAACAAAGTCAAAGAGATGCATTTTTCTGTATCACATTGGTGAAAGTGCTTGAGAATAATTGAGGCCGCTGTCGTTAACGTTGTGGGGATGTGATTCTCATGACATCTCCAGTGGAGAAGATATGTTGGACTAGCCTGGCAGCGGGACTTTGGCTATCTAAAGTCTGAAAAATACTCAGGTATTTTATTCCATCAATTCTACTGCTAGGAATTTATCTATTGAACATGTCATAAATGTAAAAATGGGTAAAAATTACAAATAAAAGATAAGTAAATTTTGATGCATATAGATTATTAAATATGACGTGTACATTACGATTAAACCGTGGAGTAATGTTTGTTGACATAAGAAATTGTGAGATGTTGTTGAGCAAAAAGTAAAAAAATTCAGAAATGTTACATTAATACTCCATTATTTAAAAATAATTATGCAAAATAAGTTATATCAGAAAAAATAAATTACCAAAATCCCAAAGTAAATATACTTATCTAGGATGGCGGAACTGCTCATACATAGTTGCTCATCTTTGTTTTTGTTTTTTGGTTTTTTTCTGATACACTTTCCAGATTTCCTAGATTTAGCATAGATTAAATACTAATTTTTAGTGGATTAGCTCTGATTAAGAATAAAGTATTTGGCCATGTTGATGTGAAGTCAGAGGCTTAAGACTTTTTAATACTTCCTGCAAGGCAATCCAGGCCTTGGTTGGGGCAGGTCTTTGGCCTGTTTCCTCATTTTTCTGTATGCTCTGAGCAGAGAAGATCCGAGTGGAGGGCGACAGTCTTTCCTGTGGAAACATAGTGAGGACCGACAGTTAAATTAAATCTGAGTGTTAAAAATCATGAACGAAGTACTCTAAGTCATTTGCATTCAGGAATAGAGCTTGCCTTAGGTAGCAGTAGCTCTGTATGGTGGAATAAGCCTTGAAGATTTCACTTCTCTTTCCATTATTGCTATAAGGAGAGAGGAGATAGATAAACAGGCCTAATTATTCCTTAAGCCATGCGGGTCAAACCTGTCAAGTGCCTAAGGATAAACCTTGATCCAGTGCCTATTAAATCCCCCATCTTATTATAGTAGGTCACTGTCATACTTTTAAGAGTTACATTTTATAAAAATTAGTTTGTAGACTAGTATTTAGGAGGCAGTACAGGTTACGGGAAATAGGCTGACACATCAAAGGGACACTAAAATAGGAATAAAAAGGCAGAAAACCTGAGTTGCAGATGTACTTATGTTACTTAATAACTTTGGGCCCTTACACAGTTTCTGTGTCAAAAAATATATTGATGATTACATTGGCTCAGAGCCTGAATTAACATGGCCCCAATAAAATTCAGAAAACACAAAAATTAAAATAATAATTTAAAATGTGTAAGATTCCTCCTTTCTCAATGTAAAGCTCTCTTGTGCAGAGTCCGCTATGTAAGCCGTTGACGTGGATATAGGTGGAGATACAAGGTCCAGGGCTGATCTCTCAGGGACCCAGGTGACTGTGCATACAAGAGCCATTATTTCTTTTTCTGCTTACTTTTTGCCCCTGCCTCTCCTGAGTGGAAGGCCATGGGTCCAGCTGTTTACCTGGGCACAATATTTGTTGATCTGTTTGTCTGCATTATGGCACTTGATGATATAAGAAAACCACATATGAAAGCCAGTTGAACACATCAACATACTTTATTATGTTCTTCCCAATCCCACCACCATAATTACTTGTCTCTTTCTTTCATGCTGTTGCTATCCATCACCTCAAATACTTGGAATTTTTAGTCAGCTATATTGCATTTTGCCAAATCATATTTAATCTCATCCTGACTCTTTGTTAATATCATTTCCCCAAATCCTGTCACCCAATCTATGTTTGTAACATTTACTTTTCCAGTGCTATTCTAATCCCCACTGCTAACACTGTAAGTAACTTGCTTCAAAAAATAAAAACATCAAAAGTTAGTTGGAATGTTCAATGAGAAATGTGGATGACCACTTTTTTTATTATGTATTTTAAATAAAATTCTGTAATGCGGTCCGTTGAGGTTTGCATATCTCTAAATTATTAACTAAATGTAGCTAATAACATAAGGCAGGGTCTTCTATGAAAATTATTTCACTTAATGTAAAACCCAGGGCACTCAGATACAGTATTATAGGAAATATCTTTTAACAGTCACACAACGCTGGTTCCTAAGGGTCGTGTAATATAATACTTTAGACAAGAAAATAATTTTTGTTTACTTTCAGCTTTTAATTGAGATGGGGATTTTTAATGCTCTGGTAAAAATTGCCCTCTGTTAATTATTGCTTGGTCTGTTTATGATCACTGCTAGATGATATATGTAACAATTACTTCACTCTCTTTCTCAGTCTGTTCGGGCTGCTATTTGTTATTCCTAACAAAATACCATAAACTGGGTGCTTATAAACAACAGAAATTTATTTCTCACAGTTCCGGAGGCCAGGGAGTTCAAGATCAAGGTGCTGGCAGATTCAGTGTCTGATAAGGGCCAACTTTCCGGTTTGTTGATGGTGCCTTCTTGCTGCGTCCTCATGTGGTGGGAGGCGTGAGAGGTGTCTCTCGGGTCTCCTTTGTAAGGATGTTAATCCTGTCAATGCAGGCTCCACCCTCATGAACTCTCAAAGGCCCCACCTCCTAATAACCATCACCTTG
Organism: Indri indri; assembly: GCA_004363605.1. Classification (NCBI taxonomy): domain Eukaryota; kingdom Metazoa; phylum Chordata; class Mammalia; order Primates; family Indriidae; genus Indri; species Indri indri. The sequence goes on from RJWJ010026801.1 coordinate 17,912, forward strand.
GGAGTTAGCATTTCAGCATATGAATTTGGGGGACATACACATTCAGATCATAGATAAGTCCAATAAAGCAAAGTACCTTTTGGGAATCTTGTCTTTAACCTGTAAGCATGCATCCATTTATGCATTAGGTCTAATGGTATTTGAGTTTCTGCATTCTTTCATAAATAAACTCAGACAAAATAAACTGTGGCAAATGGCCTTTGCCTGCTTTTAGTAGTTTTTGTCTGTTGTCTGTCACAGAGTAGGAGCTCTGTAAATATTTGTGGAGTGGACTCGTTATTTGGTGTATTTCACGGTACCAACTAAGCTTCTCATGTTAATTCAAGCATCTCTTTAATTAATGATAAATTATTAATCATTTATTTTGTATAATTTCTTTGCAAAGGGGATTATCTGTTCGATTTTTTTTTGAGTTGGAGATATATCAAAAGGCAAGTAATAAATTTGCCTAAAACAGATATAAATTTGTAGCTGGGCTAGCTTCTTAGACTTAATTCTTCTTTATCTCTTTACTCTTCTTTATAATCTCACTTCCCTTTTCCTTCTCATCATCCCCTTCCCCATTTACCTCAAAGACAAAACACAGAGCTGTGAGTGTGTTCTGGAATTTGGTTGGGGTTGATATAAGGAGAAAACATTCTATTTACCTGTACTGTTACTCTATTTACGTGCACTGTTCCCCTTCTATAATTATGTCATGTTCTTTTTCTGAAGTTCTTAACTTTCATTTTTCTGACATGTAGTCCTTAAAGTTACCTGATAATTATGCCTGTTTGCAATGACAACATCCCGTGGTATTGAGCATGCCCTCTTGCATTGCAGGAGCTATGCCTGTCCCAGACCAGCCTTCTTCAGCCTCAGAGAAGACCAGCTCCCTGAGCCCGGGCTTAAACACCTCCAATGGGGATGGCTCGGAAACGGAAACCACCTCCGCCATCCTTGCCTCAGTCAAAGAACAGGTAGAAACATTCCATTTTTGTGACATATGTTTGGGGACATTTTAAAAAATAATTTCTAGATGAACAATGAGGATTAAATTGTGTTGGAAGAAAAATCGTAATTTTCCAGCAGAATATTGGTGTCCATTATATAAATAATATTAAAATATGATTATATGGCTTTTGACTCCACATTTTTATTCATAATTTAGGCAACTTTCCTTGAAAAAAGATTATATGGGGGAAAAAGACTTTACTGTCAAAATTTCCTATAGGTGAAGTTTTGGCAGATTCGTTGATGGACAAGGTATTTAATACTCTTAAATGCATGTAGTGAAATAATTGGTCTTTAGAAAATATAAAGTTTAGTAAACTTTCGAAATATATCCAGGAGGCTAAAAAATTAATGTATGTGACAACAAATGAATATCACATTAGGTCAAGGCAAATTAGTCTTCTAAGGTTTCTGAGATGAATCTGGAAGGATACAAGAAATTTCTCTCTCAAAATAATCAAGGTCTGCATGAGTCTTCCTCCAACATTACTTTGCCATAAAAATGGATAAGAAAATGAACTCTGGATCTTAGATTTAAAAGAAACTATTTCCTAAAAGTCACATTTCTTATAAATAAGAAGTGGTAAACAATCAAAGGAAGATGGAAGATCAAGATTCTCTTATTTACTTCTTCTAAGCATGTGCTAGAAAATAAATCAGTAATTTTAAAAGCAGCAAGGCCCCTGCGTGGACTAGATGATTGAGTGATGCTGAATTAGCAAGGGCAGTGTGGTGGGAGTGACATAACTTACCTGACTACACAAACGTCCCAGCAGAGCAATAGCCTAAAATGGAGCAATTCAGGACAGTAACTCCACTCAAAAAGAAGTGCTCTAGGGGAAGCTGATTCTGTTTAATAAGGGGGAACTGATTTAGGTAAGGTGAGGAAACCACCTAAACGGTCCACCCACTGAATGGAAGAATCAATGGTGCTATCAGTCAAAGGTGTGCTGCCTAGTCAGGAAGTATGCAGCTATGTAGGTACGCAGGGGAATGTTGAATAGATGGATTGGGTAGTCTAGTTTGTGAAAATGGTCAGTAAGCAGGAAATTAGGTTGAGCTTTAGGCTGTATTACTTGATTAGTTTGCTTCTAAAAGCTCACTCTTGGGAGTTTTCTGATTATTTTTAAGGGGAAATGGAAAAGGGAACCAACAAGGGGTTTCTTGCCACTCCCTGTACTGCAGATTCTGCCTTGTTATAGTTGGGGGATGTCAGACTTTCTTATTCTGGTATGATCTGGAAGTCTTGCTAGGCTACTAACTTTAGAGTAGTGATAAAATGTAAAACAGGGGAAATAAATTTAACATGAAAACTATAAGACCTGTCTGATAAAAACTATAACATTTCTGAAATTAAAAAAAGAAAATAAATAAATTGGAAAAAAAAAACTATAGCATTTCATTAAAGGACATAAAGTAATTCAAAATAAAAAGATATGCTATGGTCCTGTGTAGAAAAGCTTGATATCATCACAATATTACTCTTTCCCAAATTAATACATAAAGTTTAGGCAGTTGTAATCAGGATTCTGTGGCTGGTTGTTTGTTTCTTTGACAAACTGGATCAAGCTATTTTAAAGAGCATGTGGAAGAATAAATCTATGAGAATGCAAGGAAAATTTTTGATAGATTTTAGCTCACAAACGTACTAATCACAGTGGTACCCAGTTGGGTCATAATAGAATGATCTCTGTGTTTTGAACATAATTGAGGGTTCATAACAGATTCAAATATTCAAAAAATATGCTTAATTCATTTAAAGTTAGTTTTTCAGTTTAGTACAGAGAAGTGATTTAATGGTGTTAGCACAAATAACTCAACATCTGGAAGAAAATTAAAGCCATTAACTCACAACATATACAGAAATAAACCTCAAAGGGAAAACATTATAACTGTAAAAATATAAACTTATTAGAAGAAACTTTGGGAAAATAATCACATAAATAATCACATAAACTGACCATGGGGAAGGCTTTAAGTAAGACAGTAAACTCTTAGAAGCCATACATGAATGGTGGATGCATTTGGCAATATGAATGCTAACAAAAATAGCAAGGTGGAATTCAACATAGAAAAGTAGAAAAACAATCCAAGAGAAAATATGTACCACAAGTATGACAAAGTGTTGACAAAATTAACATATTAAGACTCCCTAATGTGATGAGAAAAAGAGATATAAAAGGTTAGAAAACTAGGCAATGGATATGGACAGAAGAAAAATGCAAACAATGAATGTATGGAAATATTTTTCACTCTAATATACTAATCAGGGACATAAATTTTTAAATGAAAATAAGATATCATTTTAATGTACCAGGTAGACAAATGTTGAAAAATAGCATGTATTGTATGCTTGCCAAGGGTTAAGGTTGGGGAAATCTACGTTCTTTTTCACTCCAAATGGGAATATGAATTGCTGTAAATTTTTTCTAAAATGATCTGTTTCTATGAATTGACATTTGAAATGTTCAGTAGCTTTTGATTTAGTTGTGCTTAGACATATGTTTTATGGAAATGAGCGAACTAGAACGTAAGATTTTTATGTATATGGACATTTATCATAAAATTACTTGAAATAGCAAAAAAAAAAGAATTAGAAGAATATTGCTTCAGAAAGAGTTGAAAAATGATATATCTTTTTTGTAAAATATTATGCAGTTATTAATAAAAATGAGTTGGGGCTATATGTCTAACCCTTAGGGGGAAAATCCAGGAGAATTTTTTTAAACGAAGTGACATAGTATGGTATTCTCCTGTTTTTTCAAATTAAAATATTAAATATATTTTTGGTTTATGTATATTTATGAGCATCTAGAAAAGTGTAGAAGGAATCAAAGCAAACTATTAGCATTGATTACCGCATGTATTCACAATTAGATGAAGATGGGAGTGGACAGAGGACATAGAGGACCAGAAAGAGAATCAAAATAAGAAAAAGAATTGGGATACTGGTTAAAGTTCAGTTGGGTTTGCATAATAGGAAATATTGCTTCAGCTCAAAGAGTGACATTTGAATGTTGAGAGCGGATAAGCTGTTTGAGGCAAAACTGTGTTGCTGTAAATAAAACAACCTCTCAGAATGCTTGAAGAGAATGGAATAAAAACTTTGTGAAAAAGCTTTTTCTAAGTAATTGAAAATATTATTGCTCATTTTTGGGCAGCAAAGGTGAGAGTCTGTGTGACAGGTAGCAAACGTGAGGAGCAATGAACATCTGTCCTCGGAACTTGAGATGGAGCAACCCGAAGCGCCCACCTCAGAGGCTCGGAGTCAGGTACTCGGTGCAGCCGGGGAAACCAGAAACCAACGAGCAGCAAGTTCCTTGAACATTCCTGGGGTGCTCTGATGTAAACAACCAGTCTCATCCTTTACTGGGGATTTTTGTCCTAAATCATTCCTAAGATTTCCTTCTTTTTTTTTTTTTTTCTCAAGTATAGACTATTATCTATGGAGTTGAAGATAAGTACATTTTTAAAAAATATTATCTGAGATTAGGAAAAGGTGACTTTAAAAGTTGATGACTTCTCTGATTCTCACATGTACTATATAAATCTGTTCACTTAAAGAATATTTTCCTTGTTCTCTTTAGGTACTCACGAGAACTAGCTTTCTTGAGTAGAAATCGTATTTATTCACTTAGACAATTTCAAGTAAGAAATTTTATGGCGTCATGCTATATCCTACTCTAGTCCTGTCTCTTTAGAAGTTATTTCTGCAGGAGAGAAGTCATTCTTTTGTCATACCAGGCATATATTCTGAACTGACTCCCGTGTAATAAGGTTGCACGATTTATTTACTCATTCAGTAAACATTTCTGAGCACCTCGTATAGGCAGGGTACAATAAAGGGTACTTACTGCATCTATGAAGAAAACCCA
>RJWJ010026802.1:0-22716 GCA_004363605.1 Indri indri
CTAGTTTGATCAGAAATAGATTTTGAAGCAACTAATGTTCTCAGGTCTGAAAAAATATTACCAAAAGTGAGCACTTCTTTCCTCTGAAACCATTACACTAATCTCCAAAGCAGAGGAAAACTTTGGCTAAAAAAAATGTTTCCCCCTGATAGATTACCATCCCCTGGGTCACTACCTACAGAGATAAAGTTGCCAGATAAAATACAAGGCACCCAATTAAATTTGAATTTGAGATCAACAATGAATAATTTTTTGGCATGTGTGTGTCCCATGCAATATTTGAAATCCTATATTTTACATGCTACCTCTGGCAATTGTACTTAGAGATGGAGATTGAATTTCAGCCAGACAGTCTTATGGGGTATTAAGCTTTAGTAGCCCTTAAATTGTTTCTATCTCTCCTCTTTCCACCTATTGCCCTTTTAGAGGCAAGATTTTAATCTCTGTATGGTAACCTGCTGCCTTTTTTCCTGTCAGCATCTCTTCCAGCAGAGTCCTGGGTCCCAGTCTTCCCCAGGAAGCATTTTTAAATACTTGTCTGATGACCTTTAGTATTTCTTGGCTATAAAAATCCATAGATAGCGAAACTTTAAAAATGGAAAACCACACATTATTTAACAAAGTCCTGCATGGGAAGAGCCAGAGCAACAGAGCTAAAGTGAGAGAATCAATAAAAATAATTGCCTTCTGGTGGTTACTGATAGAGCCTCCGAACTGGTCTTGCTGCTTCTGCTTGGCAGTGTTTTCTTCACACAGCCAGAAAGAGTCTTTAAGAAAACACCCTCTAATGGCTTCTCATCCGTCTCTGTGAGATGAGCAGTCCTCAAGGCGGCCCCCCATCCTGCCCCAGCCTCTGGCCAGCGGGGGCTCCCCGGCCTTTGCACTTCCGCTTTCCCTGGGCTCCCTCTCTCACTATGGTAGGTTTCTGTTCAAATGCCGCCAATCAGAGAAGCCCTCCGCGTACTGTCCCCACGTTACTGTATCCCAGTGCCTCCGTTTATCTATTTTGTTCACAGCTCTTACCACCACGCGCCACAGTGTATCCTGATGTGGTCATCTGCCACCCTCTCTGGAGTGTGAGGAGGATCACCGTCTAGTTTAGTCCTGGCTGTATCCCAGGGCCTCGAGTAGTGTCTGGCACCTGGTGAACACTCCATAAATTCTTAGGAAGTGTTGACTTCCAGTCAGAGAAAAACACAGCCTCCCGCACACGAGCAAAGAGGGCGCGATGGAGGGAGGAGGCGGGACAGGCGGGAGTGGACAGGATTAAGGGAGAACAAGTTCTGGAGCCAGACAACCTGCTGACCCTGGTACAGTCCTCCCCGGGGGTGAGCTCTGCCTCTGGCATGTAGTTGACCGTGTTCTCCTGACTGGGAAAATCCCCCATGGAGGCTGCTGTGTCAGGTCATCCGCACTCCCACCCCCGTGCCCACACCGTGACTGATGCCACCCCTACCTCTCAGCTCCCTTCACCGGTGAAATAAGCGAGCCTTCCCCCAGCTTCCCAGGGCTGGAGGGAAAGACCTTGTTTGGGGTGATGGTGGTGACTGCTTCAATTCCTTTTTTGTTTTCACCTTGATCTCCCTACTTCCTCCCTTTGCCTGCCAAACTCCCTTTGTACATGTGATGTTCTGACACAGGCAATGCAATGTGTAATGATCAAATCTGCATAACTGAGGTATCCATCTCCTCAAGCATTTATCATCTCTTTGTGTCAGGAACATTCCAATTCCACCCTTCTAGGTGTTTTAAAATATACCCTGACTTATTGTTGATTATAGTCACTTTGTTGTGCTATCAAATATTCTATCTAACTTTATTTTTGCACCCATTAACCATCCCCACTTTATCCCCTGCACCCTGATACCCTTCCCAGCCTCTGGGAACCATCATTCTACTCTCTGTCTCCAGGAGGTCAACTGTTTTAATATTTAACTCCCACATGTGAGTGAGAACATGTAAGATTTGTCTTTCTGTGCTTGGCTTATTTCACTTAACATAATATTCTCCAGTTCCATCCATGCTGTTGCAAATGACAGGATTTCATTCTTTCTTATGGCTAAATAATATCCCATTGTATATATGTGCCATATTTTATTTATCCATTCATCCATTGGTGGACACTTGGGTTGACTTCAAGTCTTGGCTATTGTGAATAATTCTGCAATAAACATGAGAGTACAGATATCTTTCAATATACCAGCTTCCTTTCTTTTGGATATATACCTAGAAGAGGGATTGCTCAGTCATATAGTAGTTATATTTTTAGTTTTTGAGGAACCTCCGTACTGTTCTCCATAGGGGTTGCCCTGATTTACATTCCCACCAACAGTGTATGAGGGCTCCCCTTTCTCCACATCCTCACCAGCATTCGTTATTGCCTGACTTTTTGATAAATGCCATTTTGATTGCAGTAAGATTATATCTCATTATAGTTTTGATTTGCATTTCTCTAATAATTAATGATGTTGAATATTTTTTCATATAGCTGTTGGCCATTTGTATGTCTTCTTTTGAGAAATGTCTATTCAGATCATTTGCTCATTTTAATTGGATTATTCTACTTTTTTCCTATTGAATTTTTTGAGCTCCTTATATATTCTAGTAATTAATCCCTTGTCAGGTGGATAGTTTGCAAATATTTTCTTCCATTCTGCGGATTGTCTCTTCACGTCATTAATTGTTTTCTTTGCCATGCAGAAGCTTTTTAGCTTGATGTGATCATGTTTGTCCTATTTTTCTTTGGTTGCCTGGGCTTTTGGGGTGCTACTCAAGAAATCATTGCCCAGACCAATGTCCTAGAGTGTTCCCCAATGTTTTCTTTCAGTAGTTTCATACTTTCAATCTTAGATTTAAGTCTTTAATCCCTTTTTATCTTATTTTTATGTATGGTGAGAGATAAGTCTAGTTTCATTCTTTTGCATATGGAGATCCAGTTTTCCCAGCACCATGTATTGAAAAAACTGTTCTTTTCATAATGTATAATATGTTCTCAGCACATTTGTTAAAAATGAGTTCAATATAGATGTGTGGATTTATTTCTGGGTTCTCTATTCTGTTCCATTGATCTATGTGTCTGTTTTTATGCCAATACCATGTTGTTTTGATTACTATAGCTCTTCAGTATCATTCAAAGTCAGGTAATGTGATTCCTCCAGTTTTCTTCTTTTTGCTCAGGATGGCTTTGGCCATTCTGGGTCTATTGTGGCTCCATATAAAATTTAGGGTTATTTTTTCTATTTCTGTGAAGAATGTCATTGGCATTTCAATGAGGACTGCATTGAATCTGTAGATTGCTTTGAGTAGTATGGATATTTTAACAATATTGAGTCTTCCAATCCATAAACATGGAATATCTTTCCATTTTTTGTCTCCTCTTTAATTTCCTTTATTAATATTTTATAGTTTTAATTGTAGAGATCTTTCACTTACTTGGTTAAGTTTATTCCTAGGTGTTTTATTTTATTTGTTCCTATTATAAATGGGATTACTTTCTTGTTTTCTTTTTCAGATTGTTCGCTGTTGACATATAGAAATACTACAGGTTTTCATATGTTACTTTTGTGTCCTCCAACTATACTTAATTTGTTTATCAGTTCTAATAGATTTTTTGTGGAGTCTTTGGGTTTCTCTAGATATAAGATCATATTTGACTTCTTCATTTTCTCATTTGGATGCCCTTTATTTCTTTCCCTTTTCTGATTGCTCTACCTAGAACATCTGGTACTATGGTGAATAACAAAGGTCAAAGTGGGCATCCTTACCTCATTCCAGATCTTAGAGGAAAGGCTTTCAATTTTTTTCCCATTCAGGGTGATACTAGCTATGGGACTGTCATATATGGCTTTTGCCATGTTGAGGTATGTTCCCTCTATACTCAGTTCTTTGAGAGTTTTTATCATGAAGGGTGTTGGATTTTATCAAATGTTTTTTCAGCATCAATTGAGATGACCATATGCTTCTTGTCCTTCATTCTGTTGATATCATGTATCACATTGATTGATTTGCATATGTTGAACCATCCTTGCATTCCTTGGATGAATCTCACTTGAGGATAATGAATAATCTTTTTAATGTATTGTTGAATTTTGTTTGCTAGTATTTTGTTGAGGATTTTTGCATCTATGTTCATCAGAGATATTGGCCTACAGTTTTCTTAATTTGTTGTAACTTTGTCTCATTTTGGTGTCAGGGTGATACTGTCATCATAGAATGAGTCTGGGAGTATTTTCTCCTCCTCAATTTTTTTTGAATACTTTGAGTAGGGTTGGCACCACTACTTCTTGAAATGTTTGGTAGAATTCAGCAGTGAAGCCATAAGGTCCTGGACTTTTCACTGATGGGAGACATTTTATTACTGCTTCTATCTCATTACTTGTTATTGGTCTATTCAGGTTTTGGATTTCTTCGTGGTTCAATCTTGGTAAGTTGTATGTGTCTAGGAATTTGTCCATTTTTTCTAGGTTTTCCAATTTATTGTCATATAGTTACCATATTAGCCTCTAATGATTCTTTGAATTTCTGCAGTATCAGTTTGAAATATCTCCTTTTTCATCTCTGATTTTATTTGGGTATTCTCTCTTTTTTTCTTTGTCTAGCTGAATGACAGTTTTATCTTTTCAAAAAAATCGTCTTTTCATTTTGTCGATCTTTGTATTTTTTGTTTAAATTTCATTTATTTCCTCTCTGATCTTTGTTACTTCTTTTTTTCTACTGACCTGGGGTTTGGTTTGCTATTGTTTTTCAATTCTTCAGGATGCATCATTAGGTTGTCCATTTGAAGCTTTTCTACTTTTTTGGTGTGGGCACTTATTGCTGTAAATTTTCCTCTTAGTATTACTTTTACTTTTGTTGTGTCCTTTTAGTTTTGGTCTATTGTGTTTTAACTTTCATTTGTTTCAAAACATTTTTAATTTCCTTCTTAATCTTTTCATTGACTCACTTCTCATTCAGGAGCATATTGCTTAATTTCCATGTGTTTGCATAATTTCTAATATTTTTCTTGTTATTTCTAGATGTATTCCATCACAGAGAAATACTTGATATAGTATCAATTTTCTTAATTTTTTAAGACTTGTTTTTTGGCCTAATATATGGTCTATCCTTGAGAATGATCCATGAGCAGGGAAGAAGAATGTGTATTTTTCAATTGTTGGATGAAACAGTCTGTAAATGTCTATTAGATCCATTTGGTCTGTAGTGCAGATTAAATCTACTGTTTCTTTGTTGATCTTCTGTCTGGATGATCTGTTCAATGATGAAAGTGGAGTGTTGAGGTCTCCAACTATTACTGTATTGGGGCCTCTCTATTTAGCTCTGATAATATTTGCTTAATATATGCAGGTGGTCCTGTGTTAGGTACATATATATTTAGAATTGTTATATCCTCTTGTGGAATTGACCCCCTTATTATTAATAATGACATTTTTATTTCTTTTTACAATTTTTGTCTTGAAACCTATTTTACCTTATAGAAATATAGCTACTTCTGCTTTTTTTGGTTCCCATTTGCATGGAATATCTTTTTCCATTCTTTATTTTCAGTCTATTTGTGTCTTTATAGGTGAAGTCAGTTTCTTGAAGACAACAGATAGTTATATCTTGGGGTTTTTTATTCATTCAGCCACTCTATGTCTTTTGATGGGAGAGTGTAGTCTATTCACATTCAGTGTTATTGTTGATAGGTAAGGACTTACAACTACTCTGTTATTATTTGATTTCTAGTTGTTTTGTGGTTCTCTCTTCCTTCCTTCCTGTCTTCCTTTGTGTAAAAGTAATTTTCTCTGATAGTGTGTTTTAATTTCTTTCTTTTCATTTTTTGTGTAGCTATCGTAGGTTTCTTGATTTGAAGTTACCATGAGCCTTGTGAAAACATCTTATAATTAATTATTTTACACAAACAACAATTTAACTTTGCTTACAAAAAATAACAAGCAAAGAGAAAGCTAAAAGAAACTCTACGCTTTGACTCCATCCCCCTGCTTGTTGACTTTTTGTTATTCCCATTTATATCTTTTTATACTATCTCTTAAAAAGTTGTTGTAGTTACTAATAGTATTTTTGATAGGTTTGTCTTTTAGACATCCCACTCAAGATATATATGGGTTTATGCACCACAATTACAGTGATAAGGTACTAGTGACCAATCTCAGAGTGATGGAGCTATGTGACCTTTCATACAGAGAATTCAAAATAGCTGTTTTGAATAAGCTCAATAAACTTCAAGACACAAATACCTGTGTTTGTGTACTTATCGTTACCAGTGAATTTTATACCTTCAGATGATTTCTGATTGTTCACTGATGTCCTTTTCTTTCAGATTGAAGAACTCCCTTTAGCCTTTCTTTCAGGGCAGGTCTGGTATTGATGAAATTCCTCAGCTTTTGTTTGTCTGGGAAAATCTTTATTCTCCTTTATGTTTGAGGACTATTTTTGCAGGAGATAATATTCTAGGATTAAGATTTTTTTTCCTTCAGCACTTTGAATATGTCATGCCACTCTCTCCTGGCCTGTAAAGTTTCCACTGACAAGTCTGCTGCCAGATGTATTGGAGATCATTTGTATGTTATCTTTTTCTTTTATCTTGCTACCTTTAAGACTCTTTTTTTTTTTATCTGTGAGCTTTTGGAGTTTGATTATTAAATGACTTGAGGTAGTTTTGTTTGGGTTAAATCTGCTTGGTGTTTTATGACCTTCTTGCACCTGAATATTGATATCTTTCTCTAGATTTGGAAAATTCTCTGTTATTATTTATTTGAATAAATTTTCTACCCCAGTCTCTCTCTCTACCTCCTCTTTAAAGCCAATAACTCTTAGATTTGCCCTTTGGAAGTTATTTTCTAGATCTTGTAGGCATGCTACATTCTTTTTTATTATTTTTATCTTGTAACCGTATTTTCATATAGCTTTTCCTCAAGCTCACTCATTCTTTCTTCTGCTTGGTCAATTGTGCTGTTGAGAGACTCTGATGCATTTTTTAGTTTGTCAATTGAATTTTTCAGCTCTAGAATTTCTCTTAATTTGTTATTGTTATTTCAAGCTCTTTGTTAAATTTCTCTGATATGCTTCTGAATTCCTTCTCTGTGTTGTCTTGAAGTTCATCGAGCTTATTCAAAACAGCTATTTTGAATTTTCTGTATGAAAGGTCATGTATCTCCATTATTCTGGGATTGATCACTGGTACCTTCTTTAGTTTGTTTGGTGAAGTCATGTTTTCCTGGATGTTCTTGATACTTGTGGATGTTTGTCAACGTCTGGAAATTAAAGAATTAGATATTTATTCTAATCTTTGCAGTCTGGGCTTGTTTGAACCCATACTTCTTGAAAAGGCTTTCCAGGTATTCAAGACTTGGATCTAAGTCTTTGGTCACCACAACCATATCAGCAGTAGGTAGGGGGTGCCCCAAACCCAGTAATACTGCAACTCTTGCAGATTCCTGGTGGTACCACCTTAGTGGGCTTGGGTAAGAAATAAGAGAGTTCCCTGCATACCAGGCAAAGTGTCTCACTCTCTTCCCTCACTTTCCCCCAACAGAAGGAGTCTCACTCTCCATGCTGGGCTGCCTAGAGTTGGAGTAGGAGTGATGTGATCACTCCCTAGTGGCCACCACAACTGAGACTATGCCTAGTCTCACCTGAAGCCAGCCCAGTCTCCCCGAAAGCCTGTGGCAACTGCTGCCTGGCTACTTCTGATGTTTATTCAAGGCCAGAGACCTCTTTATTTAACAGGTGGTGAATCCTGCCAGGATTGGGTCCTTCCTTTTAGGGTAGTGGCTTCCCTTCTGGCCCAGGGTAGGTCTAAAAATGCTGTCCAGGAACTAAGGCCTGGACTCAGTGGCTTCAGGAGTCTGCTTGGTACTTTATTTTACTGTGGCTGAGCTGGTACCCAAGTTTCAAGACAAAGTCCTCTGTATTCTTCCCTTTCCTTTCCCCAAGTGGAAGAAGACTGTCCCCGAGCTGCACTGCCTAGACTTGGGGGAGAGGTGACACAGGCATTCACTTGGCCACCACTGCTGGTGTCTCACTGGGTCACTTGCACCCCAAGTCCACTGGCTCCAAGTCCAGTGCAACCACAGAAATTGCCCGAGGACTCTTGTCTTTGTGACTTGACTGATTTCCAAATTTATTTCAGGCCCCAGGCCACTTTTGTCAGCCAAAGATGGAGCTAGGCAGAACTCAGGTTCCTATTGCTGGGACAGAGGATTCCTCTCTGGCTGGGGCTGGTCTAAATGTTCCCTCCAGGGTGCTGGAATTCTGTCCTGTGTTGTGTTGTGTTCCCTGTGGCAGGAAGGCCCTGAGTTCCAATGCAAAGTCCCGCAATCACTTCACTTTCCCTCCTCCCAAGCACATAGACTCTCTTTCCACTGGTACTGGTGTTGCACTGCCCTGGGATGGCGGAGGGGTGGCATAGGTGATGCAAGACTGTCCTTCCTACCCTCTTTAGTACCTCTTTTGTTGATATAATGTTAAAAACAGGTACTGTGATTGATTATTCACTTGATTTTTGGTTCTTATGAAGGTGCTTTCTTGTGTGCATAGTTGTTCAATTTGCTGTTCCTGTGGGGGGACGATCGCTGAATGGTTCTATTCGTCCACCTTGTTCTGCCTCCCCTCGCCACAGTCATCTCCTCTTCCTTCCTTACCTATCATCCTCCAACTTCTCTTGTCTGTGGTACACAATGAATTGCAACCATGTACAGGAAGAACTTTCCCATGATGCTCTGCTCCCTTTAGCCACCTCCTGTCCTTGTCACAGGCTCAACACAGTTGAACATGGTCTACATGTGTAACCTCCACTGCCTCACCTTCGGACTTGCTTCAACCCATCAAGCTACGATTTTTGACCCACCAATGCATGGAAATCTTTCTCCCCAAGATCACCAAAGAGTTCCTATCAAGCAGATCCTTGGGACTAAACTATTAGATTTCTTCAGAGCTTTCAGACATAGTTTATTATTCCTGCCTAGAGAAATATCCTGCTCCCGTGGCTTCTGTGTCACATGCTTTCCTAACTCTGCTCCTGTCTCTATTATTCTTACTTTGCTTTAAACAAGTACTTTCTCTTTACCTAGTTGCCATAAAAAGCCACACATGTTGTGTACCACACATGTTGTGTACCGCTTTTCTCCTAGATTGTGATATGATCAGAGCCTGGAAATGTGCACTGTACGACCTGCACAACTGTACAGAGCAGCTTGGTGTCCACTTTACATGTTAATATTCTCCACAATTCTATTTCAGTGCACCGAACTTCTCACTCCTCATGCTCACACTAGGCAAATTTATCTGATCCAATTACTTTAATTATGACGGGTATGATGATGACTCTCAAATAGGCATCCCCAGTCCATGCTTCTGTTCTTGTGCAACAGACCTGTATTTTTATTGGCATTCTGTATATTTCCCTCTGGATGTCCCACAAGCATCTCATATTCAGCATTTCCAAAAGTTAACTCAGTATCTTTATTACCCATCAAACCAGATGTTCTTCTGTATACCCTATTTTGGTTAATGGGCCTATTATCTACCTGGTGGCCAGAGTCAGAAATCCAAGAGTCATCCTTTTTAATGCTCTCTCTCCCTCACCAGATCCAATGATCACCAGGTTCTGCCAAAGGAATGTATTTCTCCCTCTCCTTCCCCACCTCTACTTTTCCAGACATGTCCTGGCTCTTGCAGAAGGTGTCAGTTTCACTTCTCCATCTGCAATCCATCTCCCACATCATACCCCAAATTGTAGTAATAAAACACAAATCTGGTCTTGTCACTCCCTGGCTTTAAAATCCTTATTATCTGGAAATTATATCCAATCTTTGACAAGCAGTGCCCTCTATGATATGGCCTCCTGCTGATGCTCTGTTTTCATACCATGCCAATTTCCACCTCCATCTCCTGCTCCAGCCATACCAGGTACCACCACTACAGAGCAACCCAGGCTTCTGGTACAGTTCCATGCTTTTGTACATGCCAGTCCCATGATTAGTCCCATGATTAGACATGTCCTCCAGACTACTCAAAATCAAGTCTTCCTTAAATCCACCACTGAACTCAGACCAGGCCAGCCACTCCCTCCTCTGTGCCACCATGGAAATATGTGCACAACTCTATGCTTGTCTTTATCCCACTGCTCTGTAATTTCTTGTTTACATGATGATCTAAGTGTGTGACTGCTTGAGGGCCAAGCATGTCCCATTCAAACTTGCATCTTGTGCCAGGCCCAGTGCCTGACATAGAGTATGTGCTCCATAACATTAATATGTGCTAAAGAGTGATGAAAAGTTACATGACTCACCAGCTAACTAAGATAAGGAATGGAAACATTTTACATGTTAGGAATTAGTGATTCTAAGTCTTCTCTGAGGGGATGCCTAATTCACACACATGGAAAAAGGAAGATCTTTCACAAAACTTCTTTCAACATTGCCCCTTTTGCCCATATTTTGGCTTGTGTGAACAATAAATAAACTACAACCAGCAGATGTCTCCTGTACTACTTCTAAGTGGTAAGCATGTGATGATGGGGCACCCAGGCATGAAAGCAAGTTGCCAGGCCAGGGTTAATGATGGGACAGATAGAAATAGGAGCAGGGGATGAGTGAGTGAGAATTAGACCAGGCGATTAAATGGCACTAAGGGGAGGCAGGGTCAGAGTTCACAGTGGGCAGAAGCTGTATGTTGGAAACAGTCAAAGAGTTCTGTGAGTGGGTCAAGCAGAAGCCCAAGAAGATATTGCTGAGTCTACCCTGGGAGGGACACTGCCCTTCAGAATCAAAGCTACAGGTCAGGCAAAAGTTGGCTGAAAATTTTATTCTAAAAAAATGATGAGACGGAGGAAGAGGAGGAACAGACATGCATATAGTAGTCACCATGTGACAAATGCATTCTAAGTTGTCTTTATGTATATTTACACATATAAGCATCACAATATCCTAGGAATTATTTTCTTGAATTTTACAGATTAGGGAAACTGAGGCCCAAAGAGCTGAAGTATCCTTTCCAAAGTTATAGAGTTAGTAAACAGTGGAACCAGAATTTGAGCCAAGGAATTCTCGCTTCAAGAATTGGGCTCTCTCAGTGCTATACCGTCTCCTAGAAGTGAAATTTCTGGGTCAAACTGTCATACTTTTAACAATCTTTTATTGTATTGCCAATTGCCCAAGAAAAGCGTTGTACCAACTCATCTTCAGAAGCCAGGTATAAGGCTGAGCATTTTCTCACACCCTTGCCAACCATGAGCATTGTCACCTGTTTTACCCTTGCCAATCAGATATGGAAAAAGTGGTCTCTACTCTCAGCATTCAATTACTAATGAAATAATCATTTTTATATTTATTTGTATTTTTGTAAGTTTATTATTCATGTTATTGTTTTATTTTTTTCTATTGGCATCCATCTTTTATTACGAATTTAAAACAACTGTGTATTTTAAGTTTACTAACCTTTGACTCTTGTAGGTGTTGCAAACATTTTATAATTTTGTCTTTGAATTGGGTTTATAGTGGTTTTTACCATACAAAAATTTTGAGTTTTTCATAGTCAAATCTATCTGCTTGGATTTTTAACTACAAAACTATATTATTTTATATATAATCTTCATTACTGTTAATTACTCCATTACTGTTCCTCATAGTAATGTATTACTATATTTTTTCATGAAATATTTTATACATAGAGAAAAACACAAAACATGATATCACATTCATGTAAGCTCATTCAAATTTCACAATTGTAACATTTGGCTGCAACTATTTTCAGATCATTTTAAAAAGAATGTATTTCGGATACAACTAATGCCTCAACTCTTCCCATTCTCTCCTCTTCAAACCCCCAGTTATTTATTCTTGTAAAAGTTTAAGAGTTTTAACACTTACATGTAGGTCTACAATCCATTATGAGTTAATTTTTGTGTTTAGCATGAGGTAAAGGTCTAGGTTATATTTTTCCCCACATAAATATCTAATTTTTCCCAGCAGCACTTACTGAAAAGAACATATTATCCCTATGGAAATATCTTAGTAACTTTGTGAAAAATCAATTAAACATATAAGTATGGATCTATTTCCTAACTCTCTATTCTGTTCCATGGATCATTATGTCTCTCTTTACACCATACCACACTGTCTTAATTACTATAGCTTCATAGTAGGTCTCAAAATCAGGGTAGTGTATGTTCTCCAGCCTTTTTTCTTTTTAAAAAAAATTATTTCAGATATTCCAGGTCTTTTGCCTATCTATATAAATTTTAAAATCACCTCATTGATTTCTTTAGAAAAAAAAGTCTTACTAGCAGTTTGATATTTCATTGAATCTATAGAATACATAAGGTAAAACTGGTGTCTTAACAATATTGAGTCTTCAAATTTATGAACATGGTATATATCTCCATTTATTAATAATTTTGGCAAGTTTTGGACATCATTCATTAAATTTATTCCTAACTAATTTTATGCTATTATAAATGGTATATTTTATCTCATTTCCTAAATGTTTATTACTATGACATAGAAATGCTATTGGTTTTTGCATAGTGACCCTATATCTTGCAACCTTATTAAATTCATGTATTAGTTCTTGTAGCTTTTTTCGTAGATTACTTAAGCTCATGTTGTCTATAAATAATAACATTTTGCTTTTTCTTTTCTAATCTTTATATTTATTTTTCTTGCTTTACTGCACTGGCTAGGATCTCTAGTAAAATGATAAATAGAAGTGCTGAACCAGAAATTCTTAACTTATTCTTGCTTATAGGTAGAAAGCATTGAACTTTTCATCACAGAGTATGACGTTTGAACTATTTTTTTTTTTTTTTTGGTCTTAGTCAGGTTGAGAAATTTTCTTTCTAAAAGACATTATTAATTGAGGATTTTTAAATCATTAATGAGTGTTGAATTTTGTCAAATATTTTCCTGCAATTTTTGAAGTGAACATGTGTTTTTTCTTCTTTATTCTATTAATATGATGACTTACATTGATTTTCAAATATTAAAGCAATCTTGCTTTCCTGGGATGAATCCCCCAGCCCAGCCATGATCATATCTTATTCTTAATGTGTACTGTCAAATTTGATTTGCTAATATATTTTTAAAGATCTTTGTGTCTATATTCGTGAGGGATACTAGTCTGTAGTTCTGCCTTTTGTGAAATTTTTGTCTACTTTTGGTAACAGGGTAATAATGGCCTCATAAAGTAAGTTGAAAAACACTCTCCTCCTTATTTTTGAAAGAATTGTATGAGAGTAGCTTTATTTTCTTCTTTAAATATTCAATAGGAGCCATCTAGAAGTGGAATTTTCTGTAAGGGAAAATCTTAAATTGTAAATTCTGTTTCTTTGATCGATACATAGCTATTCAAGTTTTATGTTCCAATTTTGGTAATTTGTGTTTCTCATTTATACTTCTATTTTAATAATTTACATTTCTCAAGGAATGTATATTTTTAATCTAGGTTGTCAAATTTACTAGCACAAAGTTAATATTTTCTTATTATCCTTTTGATATCTGTAAGTTCTATAGTGATGTCCCCTCTTTCATTGCTGGCATTAGTAACTTTTGTCTTCTTTCTTCTTTGATCAGTCTAGCTGTAAAATACTGCGCATTCTGCCATTGTTCTTTTAGTCTTCTATAAATATCAATTAAGTCAAGATGATCGATAATGTTGTTCAGATCTTCTGTCTTGGCTGAATATTTGCGAAGTTGTTCTTTCAATTGTTGAGAAAGAAATATTAGAATCTCCAACTGTAATTTTGAAATTGACTATTTCTCCCATTAACTTTGTAAATTTTTGCTTCACATACTTTTCTAAAACCTAAAGAATAATTTTTCTTTAGGTGCATGCATATCTGTGATTGTTAGCAACAGCAGTGACTTCCAGAAACTTCAGGTGTTCTCTAAGAGCTCATCAACTTCAGAGTTACAGGCAACTGAAACTATTGGTAGCAGATTTCCTGAAATTCTTGCATTTCCAATAATTCTTTTTACACGTTTATTTTCCTATATTAAACTTGTACTCAAAAAACCTAGAACAGTTTCCTGACCAACATGTTACAGTTGTAGCTACAAACAGTATTTATGTGATCATATTAAACTAAATCCTGAATATTTACTTAGTAAAAGTTAATATATACATGCTATATAAGAAGAATGGGAAGAGGGAACTGTGAAACTGGAGGTGGGGTTCAGTATTAGCATGAAAACTAAATCTCCATCTTCCTTAGTAGGAAGTCAATTGATAGTGTTATATCGAAAAAAATCGAGAAATAACAACTCAAGTATATTATATACAAATATTAAAATAAGTACAAGAGGAAACATTTTTTTCTCTTTTGTAATTGAGATTTTATTGGTTGTGTTGAGGATCAGTACAGACATTTTCAATTTGTACACAATTCTTAACATATGTACTGAAAATCTAAACAGCCATTTATTTTAATTCTTTTTAAAAGTTATTCCAGTGACTTTCCAGCTTAAAATTTGGAGGCAAATTTTCCCTAAGAGGATATCAAGTACCAGTATCTTCAAATGTTGATAAGCTGTTACGTAAGTCCCACCAATTCACAATTTATTATTATATATACTCCATACTCAAATTTTCAATCTTTCACAGCACATTAACAAAGTTATTAGGAAAACAGGACTACCACGACCAAAGATGTTACAGAGTGTACACCCTTCTGACAGAGACAGCCATGATCAAGGAGTGGTTTTCTTTAGGAAACAAGTCTACTAAAAAACAACATGGGAATAGAAGTAATTTAAAATGTTGAAGACATTAAATGCAGGCCTGGGACTCCATATTGCCATTTAGTATGCTTTATATTATAGGATATAAAAACTAACCCTCATCTATGGAATATTAAGCTGACACCCAAGACAGTCAAAGTCTCCCATAATTCAATATCCCACACTATTTTCTGGTTGTACCAAAAAATAAACAACCAGAGAATGATGTCACCTCTTAAAAAAAAGCATTTACACTTAAAAAATGGGATGAGGTGGGATTCCCTCCTTCTTAAAAATGTTTCTAGAGCTACTAAAAAACTTGCATTTACAAAATAGTTGATAAAAATATTCCTCTGGATTGTACAAGAAGGGAGACAGGGCCCACTGATAAGACGTGGTATGTGATATTAATCAGACTGGGCTTCTTTCTCTCCTGCTTCATCAGACGCTGGACTCTCAGTTTTAGTTTCTCCATTTTCTGCAGGTAAATCTTCTTTAGTTTCTTGGTTAGCCACTTTGGCCTGTTTTCCCTTTGCTCCCCTTTTCCCTTTTGGTTGCACTTTTTTGTCTGAAGATTTATCCTTTGCTGCTGCCTTTTTGAGCTTCGTTTCCACTTTCGCAGGAGCAGGTTTAGCTGACAGCCACGCAGATCTCCTCTTCGGCTCTTCCTTCACCGCCTTCGGCCGAGGCTGACCTTCCTCTTGTGCATCTTGGAGGCCGGGAGGGCGCGTGCCGGGTGCCTGCGGGCCGCAGCGCGCTGAGAGCCTTAGCGAAGCTGGGCTGCCTGGCCGCTGCCGTCGCTCCCGCCTCCAGAGCTGCTGAGACGTGCGGCAGGGCGGGAGAACCGGACGGAACCGGATTGGGAGCCCGCCTCCTCAAGAGGAAACATTTTTTCATATGTTTTTTGGCCATTATTCTGTCTTCTTTTGAAAAGTTTCTGTTCATGTCCTTTGCCCACTTTTTGATAGGGTTGTTTGATTTTTTTCTTGTTAATTTTCCTGAGTTCTAAGTAGATTCTAGTTATCAGCCCTTTATCAGATTTGTCCTGGATAGGGTTAGAACGCATTCTACTAAGCGAAGTATCCCAAGAATGGAAAAACAAGCACCACATGTACTCACCATCAAATTGGTAGTAACTGAACAACACATAAGTGTACATATAAGAATAACATCTATTGGATGTCGGGTAGGGAGGGAAGGGGAAGGGGGAGGGGCGAGGGGGAGGAGGGGACGGATATATGCATACACAAAGGGTGCAATGCGCACCCTCCGAGAGATGGACATGCTTGGGACTGGGACTTGGGGGGAAGGGGGGGCAAGGGCAACATACGTAACCTAAACATCTGTACCCCTATAAACAACAAACAATAAAAAAATAAAAAATAAAAAATAAAAAATAAATTTAAAAAAAAGGAAACATTTTAAAGAGTTGTAATTGGTTTCTTTTGGAGAGAGGTACATGGGCATAGGGAAGGGTGGTTTTTATTATTGGCCCTTCAGTATTATTTGACGCTTCGAACTATTTATATTCACACTTTAATAAAAATAAATTACTTCAATGTAATTTTTTTTTTTGAGATGGGGTCTCACTCTGCCACGCAGGCTGGAGAGCAGTGGTGTGATCACAGCTCACTGCAACCTCAAACTCCTGGGCTCACGTGATCCTCCTGCCTCAGCCTCCCCAGTAGCTGAGACTGTAGGCATGCACCACCACACTGGCTAATTTTTTAATTTTTTTGTAGAGGCAGGGTCTCTGTATGTTGCTCAGGCTTGTCTCAAACTCCTGGCCTCAAACAATCCTCCTGCCTTGGCCTCTCAAAGTGCTAGGATTACAAGCGTGAGCCACCACACCTGGGCTAAATGTAATTTAAATGTAACTAAAAGTATGTTTCCATTTGTGTTGAAATCATATAAGTACCACATTCAGGGAATATTCAATAGAATATAAGACTCAGTGGGTACTCAATTGGTCTTGGATTCATGGCAGATACATAATTTAACTTGAACCCTAAAATATGGGAGCAAGTGACAGCAAATTTCAGCTGGCAGGATTACCAGGTTATAAGTGATTTCTAGGGAAGACATATGCCCATGACAACTTACAGGCCGGAGCTCTTAGGGACACTTCCAGTCCCAAGGATGACTCAATTCTCAAACAACAATTGCCTTTTCTCCAACATTCATTTTCATTTCTGTAACACTCGGGAACTTTCTGGCCTAGAGTTGTTTTACTTCCAACATGAGCTAACATCAGATGTTTTGGCACATTCAGAGAATCAGTCTTCTCCTGAGAAATCTGAAAGTATTCCAATTAATTATATTAAATAGTGAATAATTTTTCTTTAAGGATCCAGAAAGCCCTGGAGTTGAGTTTGTCTAAATAAATCAGAAACAACTTAGAAAGAGCAGAACTCTGAAAGGTCCAAAAATTTACCTAAGCAAGTATACTGTGAAATATAATGATAAGGCAATTTTAGTGTTTTCCACAATGTCTTGAATTTTTTCTAGGTCTAATTCTTCACTTGGATGAAATCTGAGACAAGTTCCATGAATCTTCAGGTAACTTTCCATCATAAAAAGTCTTATTTTGGTAATTAAAATGGCCAGTTTCCTGTAACAGAAGTGACTTTAATCTACAGTTAAATTAAATTCACTCTTTCCCCAACCTCAAGACTATTAGAGATGAAGTCCTGAAGTCAAGAAAATTAGTGTTTGTTGGAGTATTATTCTCTTCTGTTGTGCATTTTTATGTGTTCCTTCCCCCCACCTCCACTGCCTCAATTCATGACCTCTGCAGCACTGGAGTAGAAGGGAGGAGCAGACATTTTTTACCATGGTAAATTTGTTTCATGCTCTCGGATCCATGCAGGTGTCTGAACCAGGATCTCTCACCAGGCCTTTGCATGGTTTGAGGGATCCCACCACCTTTATCTCTCAAAATCTTTACTATACTATTCCCATGGAGTAGGTGTTACATTCTCCCTTGTTGGTCACATATCTCCTTCCTAGCCCTTAGGCACCTGGCTCAAAGGGAAACTTCCTTCTGTTAATTCCCTCACCACTGGGAAACACCTGCTCAATCTGAGCCCCTTCAAATACTTGGAGGGCCAATTGCCCTAAGAAGCCACTGCTCCTTTTCCCTTTCATGACACTCACTTTTTGGCCCATACCTGAACAGACAGGCTTTCCAGGGGGGTGTTAGCAACAATCCACTTTATCCCTTAAACAGTAGTGGACTCATAAGGCACTCTGAACCTGGCCCTGTCGCAGCCTCACTGTCTCGATTTGAGAAGGTGGAGGTGGGGGGCAAGGGGGGGAAATCACAAGACACTAATATTTCTTTCAAAAAATACACTATAATCTCTCAGTTTCAATTGTTTTATACCCTTGATGTGGGTGAGAGATGTAAGAGACACAAAACCAAATTATGATTGTCCCTCTGGTAAATCCCACGTCACAGTATGTAGTAAACATGGAGACGTGGCCCCCATATCCCCTTTTAAGAAAAGACTGACTGCCCAGGTGCTGGGAGTGCTGTCAGTGGACAGTCTTTAACTAACGGTCCATTCGGGAATTGATTCAGCCACAGAAAGTTGTCTTACCTAAGGTCACAACCTTCTGGAGACAGGCAACATCCAACGACTGAGGGAGGCAGGGGCATCAGGGACCAGCCACTTTGGCACAACATGGAATAACTTTGACCAGTCGTTTCAGATCCAGAGTGCCCCATAAGGTTGGCTGAGGCTGTTGGGCTCACATCACAGCTAAGTTTCTTCCTCTGCCCAATCCTGCTGTATCCTTCTACCTTTCACAGATATCGATGCCAAGGCAGTACTTAATATCATCTAGAACACTAACCTCTGTCTCAGAGTCATTTTCCCAGAGAACAAAAACTGTGACAGTAGTGTCACACATCAATGAGCAATGTGGTATTTACTGAATCTTGGTGCTTCAGCCAAAATTTCCATATTTATATCTCAAAACACCATTTAAAGCAAAAAAGCACGAATATAGACTTTACTTAATGATTTTATGCTGAGTTAGAATATTTATAGATAATAAAAATACTCAAATCTTGATACAACTTTTCTATGAAATGTTAAAGACTATATTTTGGTGATTTATACACAGAGCTCAAAAACTTAAGTTTCTTTTGAATTACTCATCCTTTTTTTGTGTGCTATTTATATACTCTGCTTTTTTAATGCATGTATCACAATCTATTACAATTATCTCAACTACCAGACTGTGGTTTATCAAAGGCAAGAACTGTCTCCTATTCATATTTGTACTCCCAATGACTACATATGAAAAAACAACATAAATCAGAATTCAAAGTACTTAGAAATTAAGAGAGAGAACTCAGGAAAGAAAAAAAAATCATATCGGAAATGAAGACTAAGCTAGAAGGACCAAGAACAAGTAAATACAAAAATCATTGCTGAAGAAAAGCAAAGGTTAAAGAGGAGGAAAAAATTAAAAATCTAAAATAAATGCAAAAAGAGAAAAAAGGGATTTTTAATGATAAATATTGAATACAGGCAAAGAAGATTCAACATACAGATAACATGAGTCCCTGAAGAAGAAAAACAAATGTAGAATAACAAAATTGGACCCTTATCTCACACCACATACAAAATCAACTCAGAGGAAGTTGAAGACATAAATGTAAAACCAGAAACTGTAAAACTACCAGAAGAAAACATAGAAGAAAAATGATATATCATCTGGACAATGATTTTTTGGATTTGATCCCAAAAGTGCAGGCAACAAAAATAAAAATAGACAAATGGGATTACATCAAACTTAAAATCTTCTGCACAGCAAAGGACACCATTAATGGAGTACAGATATAACCTACAGAATGCGAGAAAAGAATTGCAAGCCATACAGCCAATAAGGGATTAATGTCCAAAATATAAAAAGGAGCTCAAACAACCCAATACCAAGAAAACAAGAAAACCCAACTAAATGAGAAAGGGATCTGAATGGACATTTCTCAAAAGAAGACATACAAATGGCCAACAGACATATAAACATTACTCAATATTGCTAATCATTAGGGAAATGCAAATTAAAACCACAATGAGATACCATCTCATTCCTGTCAGAATGGCTATCATCAAAAAGACAAAAGATAACAAGTGTTGGTGAGGATGTAGGGAAAAGGAAACCCTTGTACACTGTCCTTGGGAATGTAAATTAGTACAGCCATTATGGAAAACGTATAGAGGTTCCTTAAAAAAATAAAAATGGAATTACCATATGATCCAGCAATCCTACTACTGGGTGTATGTCCAAAGGAAATGTAATCAGTATGTCAAAGAGATATCTGCGTTCCCTGTTTATTGCAGCACTATTCACAGTAGCCAAGCTATGGAGTCAACCTAAGTGTCCATCAGTGGATGAACAAATAAAGAAAACATGGAATAGTATTCAGCCTTTAAAAAGAAGGAAATTTTGTCATTTGCAACAACATGGAAGTAAATTGGAGAACATTATGCTCAGTGAAATAAGCCAGGCACAGAAAAACAAATACCACATGTTCTCACTTGCATGTGGAATCTAAAGCAATTGAACCCGTAAAAGCAGAAAGTAGAATGGTGATTACAGGGGCTGGGGGCTGGGGGAGGAACAGGAAAATAATGATCAAAGGGTACAAAATCTCAGGAGAAATATTGGGAATTTTTAGATCTATATTTATGGTGAATATAGCTAATAATAAGTCATTGTATATTTCAAAATTGCTAAGAGAATAAATTTCAAAGGTTCTTACCACAAAAAGTGTTAAATATTTGAGGTGATGATGTGTTAACTAGCTTGATTTAATTATTTCATTTTATATTTGTAAATCATAGCATCACTTTGTACCCCATTAATATATACAATTATAAATTGTCCATTTACAACTAAAAATTTAAAAAAGAAAAATAACATGATTACATCCATCAATGCAGAAAATATTTGACAAAATTCAATATCTATTTATGACAAAACTCTCAGAAAAATAGAAATATAGGGGAACTTGTCAATGTAATAAAGACCATCTACAATAAACCTATAGTTAACATTGCATTTCGTATCAAAAGACTGAATACTTTCTCCCTAAGATAAGGGACAAAGCAAAGATGTCTGCTTTCACTTCTCTATTCAACCTATTGCTGTAATTCTAGCCAGTGCAACAAGGCAAGAAAAGGACATAAAATATATCAAAAAAGGAAGAAATAAAACTGTTTTTATTTGCAAATGATATGATTATCTACCAAAAAAACCTAAAAATAATGTGTGTTAACAATATTGCAGGATATAAGATAAACATACAAAACTCTACTGTATTTCTATATACTGGCAATGAACACATGGACAGCAAAATTAAAAACACAATACAATAGACAATCACTCAAAATAAAACACTTAGGCAAATCTGACAAAACATGTGCAGGACTTACTGAAAGCTAAACAATTTTAATGAAAGAAATCAAAGCTCTAAATGATTATAGAGACATATGTTCATAGATTAGAGGACAACTCCTCAAATTGATATACAGGCTTAATGCAATTTCTTTCAAAATCCCAGTAAGAATTTTGTACAAAGAAACAATAGTATCCTAAAATGTATATGGAAAGACAAAATAACTAGAATATCTAAAATAATTTCGAGAAAAAAAAACAAAGGGAGAGAAATCGATCTCAATTTGAAGCTTATTATATAGCTGCAGTAATCAAGACTGTTTAGTATTGGCAGACATAGAAACATACTTGAATGGACTAGAACAGAGAACCCAGATACAGACACATACAGACAGGCCCAACTGCTTCAAAAGTGCAAAAACTATTTGATGGAGAAAAGACAGTCTTTTCAACAAATGGTGCTAAAGCAATTTGGCATCCACAGGTTAAAAAAGAAAAAAATGAAAGAAAGAAAAGAAAAAAACATCAACATCATAAATCTCACATTTTATACAAAAATTAACTCAAAGATTACAGACTAGTGTAAAATGTAAAATTATCAATCCTGGATGTCAGCCTTTGTCCCATAACACACACAAAAAATCAGACACCTGTACACAAATGAAAATAGTTCTGGAGTCCAGTTAAGAAGGTACAACAACAAAGTGAAGCAAAAAGGTGGGGAATAACCACACAAAACGGGTAAGAACAGTTTCATTTTGCTTACATCATCCCATCCCCCAGAACACCACAGCTCACCACCAATGGGAACTCCCTGGCTCACGAGTTCTTCTGTGGAGAAAAGGAGAGCAGCGTGAGCGACCAGCTTCCTCAGCCCTTCGGGGCACTGCCCTAAGGACGCACTTTGGTTTTACCCCACCCAGATAGCTGGAGAGGTTAGCACAGCTGAGATGTCTAAAGAAGACGAGCAGGGCTATCAGTATCGGCCACACAGGATAGTCAAAGAAATGCTGAAGAGAGTTCTCCAAATTGGAACAAAAATATTAAGGAGCACTGCAAAAGCATATAAAAGCATAAAACTAATTGGTGAAGGTAAATATATAGATATACACAGATTAATGTTACAGTATAATGGTGGTATATAATTTAAGTTTAATCCTAATATAAAAGTTAAAAGATAAAAAGATATTAATGGATACACAATATAAAAAGAAGCAAATTCTGACTACAAGAACACAAAGTGTGTGGGGAAAGTAAAAATTATAGGTTTTATGCAGTTGAAGTTGTTATCAACTTAAAATAGAAGGGTATAACTATAAGAAAGTTTATGGAAATCTTGAGCTAATCACAAAGGAAAAAACCTATAATAGATACACAAAAGAGAAAATGATAAAAGCAAATCACTACCAAAAAAATCATCAAATAACAAAGACATCAAGAGAGGAAAACAGGAGTAAAACAACTGCAAAAGAGACAGAAAACAATTAACACAAAAGCAATAGTAAGTTCTCATTTATCAATATTTATCTTAAATATAAATGGATTAAACTTGTCAATTAAAATGCATAGACTGGATAAATGGAAAAAA
>RJWJ010026803.1:0-22736 GCA_004363605.1 Indri indri
TTTTACTAAGAATCTGTAAAATAAAATTAATCTGGTTGAGAGTTCTAGTTAACATATGACAGCTGTCCAGAAAGTATCCAACCATGTAATATGTTCTCGTTATATTAACAATGGCTGGATACTTTCTGGCTAGCCCTTGTATATCACCTATAAGGCTTATTGATTATTCAAGAATTAGAAATGCTATGTATTAGTCAATGTTCTGCAGAGAAACATAGCCAATAAGATACATATATATATATATATATAATACGCATATATAATACACACACACACACACACACACACACACACACACACACACACACAGAGTTAGCCCTCCAAATCCAAGGGGGATTGATTCCGGGATCTCCCGCAAATACCAAAATCTGAGGATGCTCAAGTCCCTTATATAAAATGACATAGCATGGTCAGCCCTTTGTATCTTTGATTCAACCAATTGTGGATGAAGAATACTTACAGTTGGCTGTCTGTAACTACGGGTTTCGATCTGTGGTTGGTTGAACTGTGGATGCAAAACTGGTACATAGGAAGGGCTGATGGTATTGAGAGAGAAAGAGAGAGAGAGAGAGGGAGAAAAATTAATTTATCATAAACTGGCTCACCTGATTATGGAGGCTGAGAATTCCCACAATCTGCCATCCATAAGCTGGAAACCTAGAAAAGCTGGCAGTATAGTTTTAATCTGAGACCAAAGGCCTGAGACCAGGGGAACTGATGGTATAAGTTTTAGTCCAAGTCTGAACAGCTGAGCACGAGGAGCAAAGGTGGTTCAAGTTTCAGTCTCAGGGCAGGAGAAGACCAATGTCCCAGTTTGTTCAGTAAGGCAAAGAAAGAGAACTTTCCTTCCTTTGCCTTTTTGTTCTATTCAGGCCCGAATAGGTTGGATGATGCCCACCAATGTTGGGAAGAGCAGACTGCTTTACTCAGCCTTCTGTGGCAATTGCTTCCAGAAACACCCACACATACATACCTAGAAATAATGCTTATGCATATATCTGGACACCCTGTAGCCCAGTCAAGTTGACACAAAATTACTCATCACATGCAACTTCTTAATTCTTTGAAAATTATTAATCTGTGGACCTAAGAATGGAAAAGAATAGCTATGTTGGCTGCCTCCAAGTTGCTCTTGGGTCTAATCCTTTATCATCATTGCAAGTAGACCAGACTCCAGAAGAGAATGCTTTTCTCCATCATCAGCTGATAGATGAATCAGCCCCCTGGCAGACAACAATCACTGGACTGGAGCTAAGGGTACCTCCTGGTGGCAGGTATGCTAGTAAATTATCTTTTCATTCTGGATCTGCCTACTTTGTCCTCCTCACCTACTCCATAAACTGAGCACTCAATCCCGTGTGGTCACAGAATCTCTGGGGTCCCTCCCAAACAATTCTTTACCCTCCCTTTTCTTTACATCTCCTAGAATAACATTTTATTTCTCTTTTACTGGGCCCCACGATTAAAGTTACCTTCTTTGTACTGTCTGCCAAGCTAATAATCCTCAAGGGGCTTCGATGGCAAAACTCGCCTCCGCAGCCCAAAGAAAGGGGACCTACTCTAGAGAGGACTGGCAGATAGATTTCATGCAAATGCCTCCCTATAGAGGATTCAAGTACTTATTAGTGTGTATTGACACTTTTTACTCATTGGGTTGAAGCTTTTCCTTGCAGGACTGAAAAGGCTGCTGAAGTTCCCCAAAGACTTCTGAAGAACATCATATACCTCATTTTGGCCTCCCCCAGTCCTTACATAGTGACAGTGGTTCTGCCTTTGCTTTACAGGAAACAGCTGGACACCAACATGCCCTTCAAGTAGCTTGGTTCTTGCAGATATTACAAGAGCACAAGCTACCATGTATATACCCTTCTCTCCCTAGTCCTTTCTGTCAGCCAGGGAATTGAGTGCTCATCAAACAGTGGAAGGATGGGCCCCCCACATCCCAACTAGCCTTATGTGTAAAGGTCCTTTATCCAGTCTTACTTCTTACCCCAACTGCTATTAAGGTCCCAGGAATACCTACTTGTATCCATCATTCTTGGGTGAAGCTTTGGGAGGAACAAAATGAAACTCATCCAGCCCCTGAGGACAAAGGGACTCCAACACGGGACACATATGCTCATATACTCCCTTGGAGCATCTCTGGTGCCTGTTTAGATTCCTGCTGCTATGGCTCCTTCAGATAAGTAACACAAACTATGCATGGGCAAGACACATTTTGCCCTGGCAAACCAAACCGCCACTTTTTGCCTTTGTAGGAACAGCAGCCACTGTTGGGGTAGCCACAGGAGGTACATCCCTGGGCCTGCAGCAGTCTTTGGCTGTGGAGACAGCACAAGTGCTGGTGAAAACTTGCCATACACTCACTCTCTTGTAGAAATATTTAAATTTTCTGGTGGGAGTCACCTTACAAAACAGGCAGGTCCCCAGTCTTCTAACTGCAGCAGAGGCGGCACCTACTTGTTCTTAAAAGAATAGTACTACTTCCATGTTAACAAACCAGCACACGTTCAGGACAACACCAGTGCCGTCCTAGAGTCCACCTCCTATCTCCAGACACGAGGCGAGATCTCTAGGCTATGGTGGATGTCCTTAACAATCCCCTTGGTCGCCCCATTACTTTGCATCCTGGGAATTCTTATATTGGGACTGATCCTCATAAATTTTCTAACTAAATTTATTTCATCCTGTTAGAAGCCATCAAGCAACAAATGGTCCTACATTCTCTGCCAGCCCTGGTGCCTACCTCCTCACCTACAACTACAAAAATCTACCAAGAACATATGCCGAAGTCCCCTGGAGAGACCCAGAGAACCTACAAGAGGCCACCCAAATAGGATCATCACCCCCTATGGAGTACGAAGCAGCCTGATGAGTCAACACCCCTACTCAGTGATTTGGGCCTCTAGAATAAAGAATAGGGGATGTTAGGTAGATAGTGAGGGATTCTGGGTCTTCTAGGGATGAAAGTGGGTGCTGTTGCCCCTATCTTGGTCCTGCCCCACCCTAATTCTCCATACTTGGGGGAGGAGGGAATACCCTATGAATCTGCTTATCAGAACTTGGCGCGCCAGCTGCAAAAGACTGCAGAGGACTCTAGCCCACAGGCCAAATGGCATGGGTACCATAAAGTCCGGAAAGTAATTTAGAACCCATATGCATAGTTAAGGCTAAGGTCGTGTGACTCCCAACTGTCCAATCAACATGGTTACATGGTGACCTCTGAACCATGAGGGAGGTCCCTATCCAGACAGTATAAAATAAGACGCAGACCTTAGCCAACCTCTCTTTGAGACCTTTCTTACCTTTCTTTGGCTCTCACTTTGCTGCAACCATGGGTCCAGTTGCCATCTGTGGCATATGTTTCATGCTCTGTAAACCTATATCTTGCTCTTGCCCTATAATCCTATCTTTCTCTTCTCAATAAACCTCATTTTGGTGCTTTCCTAAAAAAAAAAAAAAAAAAAAAAAAAAAAAAAAAAAAAAAAAAAAAAAAAAAAAAAAAAAAAAAAAAAAAAAAAAAAAAAAAAAAAAAAAAAAAGCTCTAAAACAAGTGGCAAAGCATTTTGATAGTGATAGTGGCCTGGAAAATTTAGCCAGTTAATTATTCCCTCTCTTCATTCCTACAGGGATAGAAGGGAAGATTTATCTTTAAAAACGAGTAAGATTCACCAGGATACAATAAGGGAAGCACATTTCAGATGGGAGAATAATGTGTGCTGATAAATGGAGACATGAACAGGAGTCTCCAAGTACTTCTGCAAAACTAGGGGAGAGAATGAAATAGAAGGAAAATGGAGAGATGAGATTGGAAAGTCAGATAGATCAGATCAAGTAGTGTTTCATATGCTGAAAAAGAACTTACCAGTAGCTAATGCTTTTGAAGTTCCAGCTCTGCTGACATTCTATGTGGTCCTCAAACAAGCCAAGCTCCTTGCTGCCTCATGGACTTTGCGATAATTTATGCCTCCAAACCCCCTGCTCTAGACATTATTGTGTTGATTCCTTGACACCAGTTATCGATCAAATCTCTGCTCAAATATCACCTCCTCAGAAAGGATGCTTCCTACAGCTCACCCATTTCTGAAACTGACTCACCCATTTCTCTCCTATAAATCTATTTTGTTTTTCCTTAGTGTTTTCTACTACCTGGAATCATCTCACTTATGTACATGTTTGTTTATTTATCTTCTGCTTTCCTCCACTGGGATAAAAGCTCAACAGGAGATGGAATATTCTCTATTTTATTTACCACTGCATTTTCAGTACCTGTAACAGAATAGTAGGTGCCCATGAAATATTTGTGAAATGCATGAATGAGAAAGCATTGCTGAGGGAGACACATGGTCTGATTTGCATTTTAGAATATTGTTTTGGGTGTGGCATGGTAGAATTGCATCTTTCCGAAGGAGAACGTTCTAAAGGCATTATGAGAGATTTTTTTTAAACGTCCAGTTGAAACTACCATGAAGATGGATTAGAAAGGTGCAAGGCTACTTTGGAGACTCACATTCATTCTTCCAGGACAGTAGTCCAATATTCCCAGACAGTTTTTAAATTGCAGAATAGGACATATGCCTTTTTCTGCACTTGATGCCCTGATTATCAATCTAGAGGGTTATTTCAGCACATTACTGAAATAGAAATTAGGGTAGAGATGGGAGAATACCTGAACTATTTAATTTTTTGTTGTTATGAAGTTTGAGTATTGGTGAATTTTTATGAGCTGATGCTCATAAGATGCCACTTTATAGAAAGTGAAAGTGGAGTGTGTAACTTTTGAGGCTGGAAGATCATTTAAAAATGGCATTTAACAATGGTGATATAGCACCTCTTGTATACTCCTGGATAGAGCTGGAACGCATTCTACTAAGTGAAGTATCCCAAGAATGGAAAGACAAGCACCACATGTACTCACCATCAAATTGGTATTAACTGATCAACACATAAGTGCACATATAAGAATAACATCTATTGGATGTTGGGCAGCGGGGAGGGGGAGGAGGGGACGGGTATATGCATACACAAAGAGTGCAATGAGCACCATCCGAGAGATGGATACACTTGAAACTCAGACCTGGGGGGGAGGAGGGCAAGGGCAACATATGTAACCTAAATATCTGTGCCCCCATAATATGCTAAAATAAAGAAAAAATGGCATTGAATTCCCTATTGAAACAAATAACAAAAAGAGAACTCTTCTGTCTCTTTTCATCCTGTGGTGATCGATTTTACATATTTGAGATGTTTTTCAGTGAACTGAATGTATTTTTATTGTTTTTAAATCCACTTTCTTTTTACCAGCCATAGCTTGAATTTTGTTGCAGAAGATGCCTTGGAATTAAAAGACCAACATGCCCCTCAGTGGATCTACTATTTCTAAGGACGGAGTGTTTAGAGTTCCAACTTTATCCTTCCTCTTATCCTATTCCTTTCTACCTCAATAGAATCCACAATCCTTACAGGAGACACTAACAAAGATTAGCTGGGATTCAACAGTTTTCTTCCTTTTCTTCTCTTATCCCCCCAAAAAATTAAATATAAAAGTTTAGGAAAAATAAGCCATTCATTTAAATTCTCAAATACTGGCCTCTCCCTCTCTCTTACCTCACATTCAAATTTAGTCTTTTCTTACAAGCAACTAGGAAAGGGCAAAATATTAGCTCTCCACTTCAACTATAATAATTTGCCAAACATTGCTGTCTAACTTGCAGTGCGAGATGAAATTCTCTCCTAAATAAGGGTTAGTGTTTAAAAGACTTTTGAAGACTGTTGAAAATGTTTTATCAGGATCCAATCTCTATCCTCTTCCCCCTCCCCCCCAGTCTTTTCTGAGAGTGAGATTATGCTAGGGAATAAACTGCAGATTATGGTAGTTGTAACTTGGTTTAACACTGTAGGCCAATAGGTCAAAAAGAGACTGAACAAACCTTTGGGAAATACAAGTATCAGCCTTGTATAGCCATGTGCCATCCCTCACTCTTCTCATAGTAGCTGGAAATTATTTACTCCTGCATGTACCCAGTGCTAAACAGGCAGATTTGGCAGATGTCTCAATGTTTGCTGTCCTGCACAATGGGCTGATGGACACATTTGGTCTGTGGGAATGTGAATATTAATCTGAATACTGTCATTTCAATAACGCTTCACAAATTGCAAAGCATTTTTGCTCCACAGGTGCACAACACTGATGAGCACTGACCACTTCGTGCCAGGTCTAATGTCTACAAAGATGAACAGAGCTCAGAGAGCTAAGGCTCAGCCTTCTAGCCTGGGCTCAGGCAGATCTGCAGGGAATCTTAGGCTTCCTGCCTTTGAGAGTTGTAAATATGGGTGACTTATTCAACCTTCCACAGCCTCATTTTCATGTGAAAATTAGGATAATAATAGATCATATCTCATAAAGTTTTGCAGGGATTTAAGAAGATAGTATAATAGAGTGATTAACATAGTAAGAGTTAACAGTCTATGTATTTTAGCTATTTAATTATATTAAAGAGACTTCATAACCAAAAAGGAATTATGGTGATGATGATGATTTTCATTTTATGTGTCCACAAACAGAGTATCAGGGATGCAAAGCCACTTGGCTGAAGTCACAAATGTCCTGAAGTCTTGGGTCCAGGTTCTAAGCTGCAAATTCTATCTTGTTCTCCAGGCTCTTGGGGTTCCATGAAAGGGCTGGGGCTGGGTGCCTCTATGGTAGTGAACCTGTCTGTGCCCATAAGAAGTTCCACTGAAGAACCTTTTTAAAAATGAACTCAAGGAGAAAGTTTCCAACTCTTTTATTTCCATTTTCATCCTTGTGAATAACAACAAAAAAAGAGTGTATATTACAAGCCTAACTTACAAGGATTTGACAGAAAGAGCCCCTTGTACTATTTGAGTTACTAATGGGATAGCAAACAGTTCCTGTAATTTACTTTGTACTTTGATAATGTCTTGGCTGGAAGGATCACACAGGTCTTTCCAAATATTAACTTATTTCCCCCTCCTAACATTTCTAAGGGGTCAGAGAATGTCAGCATTCCCTTTGTTTTACAGATGAGAAAACTGAGATCCGAAAAGTTTCGGTGTCCTACCAAGGTCACGCCGCAAGCCAGTGTGCTATCCAAGCTGCTGCTCCCAGCTACAGTCGCTCCTGGAACCCACAGAGGGAAATTTGTCCAGGATGTTTTTCATCCTGACCTGGATCTGCCACCAAATTTCATTTGTGTTACTTTTCTATACGTCTCAAGCGATGCCTAGAATGAACAAAACAAGGGCATATTGTTGCAAGCCTGGCTTCTTCAGGACTGTGGAGCTGAAAAAGATGAATGAATGGGAGCAAGCTTAATTACAAAATGTATTAGTTGCAAGCAAATATTACTTAACCACATTAAGCGTAAGTGGGGAGGTTGATTTATTTGTTTTAAAAGTTAGGTGGAACGATGTAGGGAAAAATGTACACACGTCGACCAGATTTCAGCAATTCTTCTGAATACAGGGAATTAAGCTAGAAACCAGTATTTACTGAGCTCTAGGCATTAGTTTAGAAGCTTTCACTTAAGTTGTCTCATTTAATTATCACAACAACCCTGGTTTCTATACAATATTATGCTTTGAGATGGAGGAGAGAGAGAGCCTAAATAATAAATCACTTCTTTCACATGCTTATACGAAGTCACCTTTCCACTGAGACCTCCCCTTTCCAGGTGACTGCTACATCCCTAGTGCCTAGAATAGAGTGTCCAGTACGCAATAGAACTCAGAAAACATGTACTGAATTAATGAACAAATGCATTCATGTTCTGACAACTCATAGCCCTCTTAGTAATGTGAAATTATATTTGTAATTTTAAATTTATTTGTGTGGTTATTTGATTCAACTCTATCTCATCTTCTAGAAAGATCTGTAAAAATAGAGAATGTTTAATCAAGGTCAAACAGTGAAAAAGTGACATAGTAAGATCTGGAATGTTTTCCTTTATTCAAAAACTATTTATTGAACAACAGACATTTTTGCTGCCTTCATGGGGCTTACTACCTAGTGTGCCCTTCTCATGACAATTCATTTGCATTATAATATTTAACTCATAGTTTAGACATGTCTTATAAATAAGAAACTTTAATATTTGGTGACTTTGCTTTTCTAAAATGTAGGGAAGAAGCAGGAAAATAAGCCAGGAAAGCCCCTTTCCAGTGAAAATAATCACAAAATTTGACAACATATGAGTCTCTAAAATGATAATTCACCTTCCACATTCTCTTAAGCACCACAGAACTACCTTGTCATCTTAGGATCATCCCTCTTCTTAAGTACTTGCCCTAATCCTTCTATCACTAAGCTCTATAGATTCCACAGTCAATATCTTTTAATTACAAATCTCTCTCTCTATCCCAACTTCCATTAACTTAGTTTTGACATTGTGGGTTCCAACCTGGGTTATGTCCTCTCTTAACTGGTCTCTCTGCCTCCACATTTCTTTTTTCTGGCATAGGATTGAAAATCAAAATAAATAAGACAGGTAAAGCAGAAGTCCCAAGCAAACCTCAGTGCAAGAAAATGATACTAATCCCAATCTGGTGTCTGGTGGAGTCTTCTACAGCTGCCGTCCACAACCAACCCTCCCTTTCACCGCCATGCATGGAAAAATTATCTTCCATGAACCTTAGGAACCAGGCTTCACAGCAGGAGGTGAGTGGTGGGCAATCTAGCAAAGCTTCATCTGTATGTACAGCCGCTCCCCATGGCTCACATCACTGCCTGAGTTCCGCCTCTCTCCCACCCCTGGTCAGTGGAAAACTTGTCTTGTGCGAAACCTGTGTCTGGTCCCAAAAAGGTCAGGGACCACTATTCTATAGCCATCTGTAGTCAAACAGAATGGATAAATCCCTCACCATATGGTTCGCTTCTTATTGAGACTGCTTCTTGTACATTTAGCTTCTAACTCAACAGTAACACAATTCCCTGAGCACTCATCACCAAGCCATCTCTTGATTGCTAAACTTTACTTTTTAATGAAAAATGAACTCATTTGGTATGAGGCTTTCAAGGCTCTTTCTTTTTTTTTTTTTATTTCAGAATATTACGGGGGTACAAATGCTTTGGTTACATAAACTGCCTTTGCACCACCAGAGTCAGAGCTACAAGAATGTCCATCCCCCGGACAGCATGCACCACACCTGTGAGATATGGATTTACCCATCCCCTCCTCCCCACTGCCTGACACCCAGTGAATCTTACTTCTGTAAGTGCACATAAGTTTTGTTCAATCAGTACCAATTTAATGGTGAGTACATGTGGTGTTTGTTTTTCCATTCTTGGAATACTTCACTTAGAAGAATGGGCTCCAGTTCCATCCAGGATAATACAAGAAGTAGTTCACCATTTTTATGGCTGAATAGTACTCCATGGTATACATATACCACATTTTATTAATCCACTCATGGATCGATGGGCACTTGGATTGTTTCCACATCTTTGCAATTGTGAAGTGTGCTGCTATGTATATGCGAGTACACGTGTATTTTTTATAGAATGTCTTTTTTCCCCCCTTTGGTTAAATACCCAGTAATGGGATTGCTCAATCAAATGGTAGTTCTACCCTTATTTCTTTGAGGTATCTCCATAATGCTTTCCATAGAGGTTGTACTAGTTTGCAGTCCTGCCAGCAGTGTATAAGTGTTCCGATCTCTCCACATCCATGCCAACATTATTGTTTTGGGACTTTTTGATAAAAGCCATTCTCGCTGGAGTTAAGTGTTATCTCATTGTGGTTTTGATTTGCATTTCCCTGACGATTAGAGACGTTGAGCATTTTTTTTATGTTTGCTGCCCATTAGTCTGTCTTCTTTTGAAAATCAGCAAGAAAAAAATCAAACACCATTACAAAGTGGGCAAAGGACATGATCAAAGCTATTTAAAATCTATTCCCTAGCTAAGTCTCTTTCTCATTCCTTGCCACATATACTGTATTTGTTTGTTAGTGTGTCTGTCTTCTTACTGGATGTGTATTTCCCCAGACATGAGCTGTGCATCACTAGAGGAATGAGAGTTGTTTTTACATTATACGCCGTGATGCACTTTATAATAGTTAAGTATAAATGGAGGAAGGTCTCCATCTCATTCTCTTCACTCCTTCTGATGGCTTTAACGAGAAAGTCTAAGTTTTGTGCTAGTATGTCCTTAACAACTCTCTTGTACTTGATAATCTCCTTTATTTATCAAAGAGACAGTAAATCCAAGTTTGGAGCTTTCAACACACAATGTGCAGGGTTGAGTTTCATCATATTGCTATTTTAATTTAGATTTGATTACCTTTTATTTATGACAAGTGAGACTGGCTTTCCATTAAGTTGAGACAAAAAGATTTCTTTTCAAATAAGTTTATTAAGTCATAAAAGTATACATAATTAAAGAAAACATTAAATAATAATAAAGGGAGCACAAAGATGAGAAAACCATGATGGGACATTTGAATGACGGGAGTTTAAGAAATACCACATTATAATGAAAGTTCCTTCTCTTAGAGCAAAAACCATATCTGTTCGTTTCTCCATGCCCAAAATTCAGCATGATGCATCAAAGGCTCTCAGTAAACACTCGTGGAAGGAGGAAGAAAAGCTTAAGTTCCATGGTGCATTATTGAAACCATGTTCAGTGAACACTTCAAATCCTTTGCCCCTCTCTGCTTACGTAGCTATACCTCAGAGTTATTGCAGATTTCAGACCACCTTAATAAAGAGACTGTCACAACAAAGTGAGTCACAATTTTTTTGATTTCCCAGTGAATGTAAATTTATATCTATACTATACTGTAGTCTGTTCAGTGTGCAGTAGTGGTATGTCTAAAAAAAAAAACCAACGAACATAACTCAACTAAAAAGTGCTTTATTTCTAAAAAATTCTAATGATCATCAGAGCCTTCAGCAAGTCATAATCTTATTGCTTGTGGAGGATTGTTGGTTGCTGACAGATCAGGAAAGTGGTTGCTGAAGGCTGAGGTGACCGTGGTAATGTCTTAAAATAAGATGACAATGGAGTTTGCCACAACGGTTGACTCTTCCTTTCACAAAAGATTTCTCTGTAACATGTGAAGCTATTTGGTAGCATTTGACCCACAGTAGAATTTCCTTCAAAACCAGAGTCAATTCTCTCAACCCTGCCACTGTTTTATCAACTAAGCAGCTGTGATATTCTAAATCCTCTGTTGTCACTGCAACAAAGTGTTCACAGCACAGGAGTAGATTCCGTATCTAGAAAATCACATTCTTTGCTCATCCATGATAAGTGACTTTTCATCAATTCAAGTTTTATTATGAGATTGCAGACATTTAGTCACATCTTTAGGCTCCACTTCTAATTCCAGTCCTCTTGTTATTTCTACCATATCTGCAGTTTCTTCCTCCACTGAAGTCTTAACATTCTCAAATCCATTGATGAAAGTTAGAATTAACTTCTTCCAAACTTCTGTTAATGTTGATATTTAGACTTTCTCCCACGAATCACAAATGTTCTTAATAGCATATAGAATGGAGAATTTGTTACTTTGCCCAAATCCACCAAATGAGTCACTATTTAATTCAGCTATAGCCTTACAAAACCTATTTCTTAAATTGTAAGTCTTTAAAGTCAAAACCACTCCTTGATCCATGTGCTACAGAATGGATATTGTGTTAGGAGGCACAAAAACAACATTCATCTCCTTAAACAGTGCCATCAGGGCTCATGAGTAACTAGGTGAATTATTAATATTAA
This sequence comes from Indri indri, assembly GCA_004363605.1. Lineage (NCBI taxonomy): Eukaryota > Metazoa > Chordata > Mammalia > Primates > Indriidae > Indri > Indri indri. The sequence continues at coordinate 11,741 of RJWJ010026803.1, forward strand.
TGAACAATAATATTTTGAAAGGAATCTTTTTTCTGAGCAGTAGGTCACAACAGTAGGCTTAAAATATGCAGGAAATCATGCCGTAAACAGATGTGCTATCATGCAGGCTTTGTTGTCACATTTATAGAGCATAGGCAGAGTAGATTCTCAAGGGCCCTCAGATTTTTGGAATGGTCAACTGGCGTTGGCTTCAACTTAAAGTCACCAGCTACATTAGCTGCTAACAAGAGAATCAGCCTGTCCTTTGAAGCTTTGAATCCAGGCATTGACCTCTCCTCTCTAGCTGCAGAAGTCCTAGACAGCATCATCTTCTAATAGATGGCTGTTTTATCTACATGGAAAATCTGTTGTTTAGTGTAGCCACTTTCATCAATGATTTTAGCTACATACATTTTCTGGATAACTTGCTGCAGCTTCTACATCAGCACTTGCTGCTCTACCTTGCACTTTTATGTTGTGGGGATGGTTTGTTTCCTTAAATCTTTTGAACCAATCTCTTCTAGCTTCAAACTAATCTTCTGCAGCTTTCTCACTTCTCTCAGCCTTCGTAGAATTAGAATTAGGGCCTCGTTCTGGATTAGGCTTTGGCTTAAAGGAATGTTGTGGCTGGTTTGATCTTCTATCCAAATCACTAAAACTTTCTCCATATCTGCAATAAGGCTATTTCACCTTTTTATTATTTCTGTGTTCACTGAAGTAGCACTTTTAATTTCCTTCAAAACTTTTCCTTTGCATTCATAATTTGGCTAACTGTTTGGCGCAGGTCTAGCTTTGGCCTATCTCAGCTTTTGACATGCCTTGCTCACCGAGCTTATTAATTTCTGACTTTTGATTTAAAGTGAGAGACATGCGACTCTTCCCTTTGCTTGAACGGTTAGAGGCCATAATTAGCCTAATTTCAATATTGTTATGTCTCAGGGAATAGAGAGGCCTGAGGAGAGAAAGAAAGATGGGGAAACACAGGCTGGTGGAGCAGTCAGAACACACATAATATTTATAGATTGAGTTTGCTGTCTTAACACTGGTGCGGTTTGCAGTGTCCCAAAACAATTGCAACTATAACATCAAAGGTCACTATAACATGAATAGGTCAATATAAACATAAATAATGAAAATGTTTAAACTATTGTAAGAATTATTAAAATGCAACACAGAGACATGAAATGAGTACATGCTGTTGGAAAATGGCACCAATAGTCTTGCTCAAGGCAGACTTGCCACAAGCCTTTAATTTGTAAAGAACAGTATCTGTGGAGTACAATAAAATGAAGTGCAGTAAAACGAGGTATGCCTATACTCACCTAGCAAAATCCCAATTTGTTGTTAAATCCAACAGTCTGCACATTTCATGCCTGCACTTGGGACACTTGATATGGCTTGTGAAAAATACACAAACCTTATTAACTCATCTCACATTATGTGACCTAATCTTAAGTTGGCAATGAGGCACCCTGAAGATCCAACTGTATTTCCCTTGTCCATCCCCTTTCAATGTCTTAAACAGCTATCGCATTCCCCTCTTCTTATACCTCCAATTCTCCCCCCTTTCTCACTGTCAGATAATTACAATTTTTTTCCTATTTCAATGAAATTAGAACCAATCAGAAGAGAACTTCGTCACTCATACAGTCACCTGTAACAATCTGTTGGTTTCATAAACTCCATCATCCTTAACATTATTGTGGATGAACTGTCTGCACTCAAATCCAAGACCGTTACCTCCACTTGCGCCCTACATGTCCTCTCCTCTCCTTATTCAAGGACGTCGTCCCAGGAAATTCCTCTCTCCTACATCTCGTGCCATCTCTACTGACTCATTCCTGTCAGCCTTGAATACGTTGTAAAATAAAATATCTTCCATCTCTTGACCTCACATTTATACCATTTCTCTTGTCTCCTTTACAGAAAACTATTTTCAATTTATCTCATTTTGTCTCTGGAACTCTTCCCAAACTGTTTTTCACCAAAACAACTTTGATTGAGGTCACTAAAGACCTTCATTTACTTAAATTTGACAGCCATTCTCAGACCTCGTCTTACATGGTCTACCTGCAGTGTTTGACACAGTTAACCACCATTACCCTCTTAAAGCACTTGCTTTTCAGAAATCCACTCTCTTCTGGTTGTCCCCTTTCCTCAATCTCATTTTCCTGGTTTGTTCTTATCTTCTCTACCTATAATAGTTAGGATGCACCAAGGCATAGTCCCTTGACATTTCTGTTTTATGAAACTTACTCTCCAGTTGACCTAACTAGCTAGAAAGATTTACATACCATCTACATGCTGATAAGTACTATTTATACCTCTAGCTCAGACATTCTCCCAATAAACCAGATGTGCATATGCACCTGCCTACTCGACACCTCCATTTGGATATTCAACGGGCATCTTAAATTCAGAATGGCCAAATCACCTCCTACTCTCATCTCTTCTTAATCTGCTTTTGCCACAACCTTCTGCGTCACAGCTCTTGGCAACTCCACTGTCCCATTGCCTCCCATTGGCCTCACTCATTGCTCCACTCTTTCTTCATACCCTATATCCAATCCATCAGTAAATCTTGACTCCTTTCCCTTCAGAATATCCCAGAGCCTGACCGGTTGTGAGTATTTCACAGCTGTCTCTCCCCTGGCTGATGTCTATACCTCCTAACAATTTTTTCTTTCCTGATTCTATCTTTGCTCTTTATATTCTATTCTTCACATGACACTCTGAGTGATCCTTTTAAAAATAAGTCACATCATGTCACTCCTCTGCTCCAAGGCTTCCGAAGGCTCCTCCTTTCCTGGCCAGGAGGTCCTGCGTGATCTGGCCCCACTGACTCCCCAATCTCATCTTTTATTACTCTCCCTTTGGCCTGTCTTCTCCAGCTGTGTTGTCCTCTCTGCTCTTCCAAACACCTTCTCACCTCATTTGCATTTACAGGTCCCTCTGTCTGGAACATCATGCCTTTAAGAAAATATATGCCTTTTCTATTTCTGTTAAAAGTCACCTTCGCATTGAGATAGTAAGATCCTCCCTGACCTCCTACGCTGAAGAATAATATTTCCCATGACTGCTCTGACACAATCTATACCTCTTTCTCTGCTTTATTTTATATCATAACAATTATTTCTCATATATACATGCACATACGCTTATGTATATAGTATCCACACATTCTAGTTGGGAAGATGCAGACAACACAAAAATAAATGTGTACAAAATGAGTAGATACACATTGAATAAACCCAAGCAGCTTGTATGCATACTCGTTATGTATATACTTGTTTGTTTATTGCCTGTATCTTCCCAGCAAGTGTGCAAGTGCCATGAGAATAGGGGCTTTACCTGCTGGTTCATGGCTATATCCCCAGCACCTAAAACAGTGTCTGGCACACAATAGGCTCTCAATCCTTATTTTTGACTAAGTGAAGAGAAAAAGGAAGGAAGATCAAACACTTGTACTGTCCGTATCTCATACTTTTAGATCCACATTATATTTGAAATCATACTACCTTTTTCTGAGGTTTTTAAATTTATTCAATAGGTATATATTGGATGTCCCAAATCCCTGCCCTTGAGGAAAGGAGAAACAGACAGAGATGAAGCAGACATACAGTATGCCGGAGGGCGTAAGTCTAGAGAATGCAATTCCCCTTTCCTCTAACTGTTCGTGCTCCTCTGTTGAGGCTCAGTTCACATGTAACATGTGCCCTGACCTTGCAGTCATAATTAAACATCTCTTTCCCTTTATTTTTGTTATACCCAAGGGTTTCAAACAGGCAGCCCAGTGCTCTTAAAATGAGAAAATTACAATTTAACCAATGACGATCTGGCTACACTGAACTCTCCACTTAGGATGACAAAAACTGACTGGAGCCGAACACGGTCTTGCATGACCACAGTCTGTCCCACAGGACAGTTCCTTTCATTGTTCCTTTATTTTTTGCAACCCATGTTCCTCCCTGCTTCATCCATCTTACCTGGTCTGTCTCTGTGGGCATTTGAGTTTGAGATCCCTGTCAGAGCACTTTGTTCTTACCATCATTAGGGTCTGCATTGAATTGCATATGGTTGATTGTATAAATACCTGCTACTTCATTAGCCCACTAGCTACTTAGGTTTATTCATCTCTGTATCCCTAACTCTAGCACACAGCTGATGTGGAGTGGACATTCCTCATGTTTTTGAAAGAAAATAAATTAAGGCTTGACGATCTTATTTTATTTATTTATTTATGTATTTATTTATGTTGCCATTACAGACAGGACCCAGTCAAAGGCACTATGCCAAGCAGACATATTGTCCACAACAACATGTAATACCTGAGAGCCTTACAGAGAGGGAAGGAACAGAAACCTATTAAAAAAATACATAAGAATTCCTACCACATAGCAGTCTGAGGCCAGGCAATGAAAGACAAATACACTACACACCTGTGTTGACCCTGAAGTCACTATATGGTATAATTAGTGATAATGATAATGAATATGTTCCTGCCAGATTCAAATTACGTGATGGAGTCTACATGACAGCTTCATAAAGCTAGGAAGTATGCGAGATATATTAGGGGGGAAATGTATCCAATAATACTGAACACTAAATTATTTGGAAGATTTAGCCCTATGGGCTCACTTATTTCCAGAAAACTAAGGTTTTACTGTAAATTTGAAATATCTGAAAACTTGCCAACCATTTAAATTTCTAATTGCCTACTATAATTCTTTAAAAACTGAGACTCTTACTCTCTTAATTTTAATAGCATGTATGAGAATTCATTGAGTATTCAGAATTTTTTAAAAAACCATCCTTTGCTGAAAAAACATAGTAGATATCAGGGGAAAATGAAAGCTCTTACGAGATAGAAAATACTTAGAAAATAGTCTTGCAATACCGAGTACTGGCATGACAACTATCTCCGTCTGTCTGTCTCTCCTCCCTTACTTCCTCCTTATTTCTCTTTTATCCTCCATTGCCTGATCTTCCGCTCCCAGTGTTGAAATTTGCATATCAAGATTTAAGGCAGTTTATACTCCACTAAAACTTGCCCTGCTGTTGAAATATTAACAAAATTCTTTCCTGGAAGGCTGTTGACATACTGTTACACCCAAACACTATGGCAGTAACCAGTCCGGTAGGGTAGATTCACTTTTAGACAGGAAATGATAGAATCTTGTTCAGAACTCTCTCCCAAGCAACTCAACCTAATTTTACGCTGATGATTCTGAAGGTCTGATCCTGCTCACTGATAGCACTCTGTAAGTTCTGAAGTATGCTTAATTAAGATAACTGGGAAACCTTGCTTTTAAAAGAGCTCAGAGTATGTCCAAATTTTTGTTACAGCTATCACCAGTAGAATTGTCAGACATGACTTGGGTCTTTGAAATGAATCCGATTGAAATACAAAGATAGGAGTGGAATGAAGTCCAGAGGAAATTTGCATACAGGCTGTGTGTTCACTCATTTGTTCCACTGCATAATAGCACCCTCAAAAATATATGAAAATCTAAGGTAAGTGTGAGGGTAGGTGAGAGTGTATATGTGTGAGAAGAGATGAGATTGGGGGAGACAATAGGAAAGGAATTTAGACTAATCATAATAGGCTTATTAGATTCTGAGAATGTGACAAAATGCCAAGAGTTTTATATGCATTATATCATTTAATTCTCTCAACATCCTTATAAGGTAGGTATTACTATCATTCCCATTTTTATAGATAACTGAGGCTTACATAAGTCATATACCTTGCTTAAATTTATACAACTGTTAAATGACAGAGCCTGAATATAAATCATACCTTTCTAATTCCTGATTTTAAATTCGTAACTACATGAACCAACTCAGTTCCTTTTAGGAAGCCACTAGTGGGAGATCAGAAAAACAAAGACAGACCCAGTGACCTCCTCTAAGTACCCACCTAAGTCCACCATCCCCTGGACCACTGCTGCAAACATAAGGCAGACATGAGAAGAGCTGAGTCTCCATGTGATCTGTTCAGTCACCTTGGGGGCCCACCAACTACTGGTGTTGTTCCCATTTGCTCCTTGATAGAATGAATAGGAAGTTCGTGAAGCTCAACATGTCTTTAGGCATGAGAAAACTGTAAACCTATGAGTCACCTGCTTTGGAGGCCTTTGAAAACTGAAACAAAATGGTATGTATTTTTTTAAAAAATTACTGAGTACCTGTTGTGCTGACCACTGTACTTGATATTTATGTATGTGTGTGTATATATAAAATACACATGGATATACATACATAAGTATGTATATCCACATATAGAGACATAGACACATGTTTTGTGTGTGTATATCTATATATGCATATATATACACATATGTATGTGTCTATATGTGTATGTGACCAGTGATGAAGGCATTCATTCCTTTTCAGAAAAGAACACTGAATCTCAGAGGTTAAGAAACTTGCTTAAGGATGTAGACTTAGCAAGTGAGTTGTCTTGTGACTTTGGGTGTATCGTAGAACCTTCCTAAGCCTCAGCTAACCCCTCTGGAAAGTGAGGAGAACACCTGCCACAAGAAGTGGATGAAATATTATACGTAAGGCTACCTCTGGGCCTGGCACAAACCAGTGGCTCATTATATGTAAGCTGAAATCAATCTGGATGCTCTGACCACCCAGTCCCATCTAAAGGTAGGTGGATACTGGGGAACTTAGAGCTCTGCTCTGTCCCTGTAACTTTGGATCTGCTGTAGAGGTGACAGTATAAACTATTGGAGTGGATTATCTTTGACACAAGCAGAAATCAGAATATAGCATGCCACCTTAATTACACTTTAATTGAACTGCAATATACATCACCATTTGGCATAGGACCTTTGAAGTCCAGCATCACCACTCTGCCTCAGAGGAATGTGTGCCGTTACCACTAGCGTAATTGTTGGAACAAATGACACTTTCCCAGCAGCAGATATTTCAGCAGGTAGTGAAGATAATTAGGAGAAGATTTTGATCTTGCTGACTTATGATGTAAAGCAAGGTATCAAGGGATATGAATGCAGAGACAATCAAGTCATATTAGAGGAGACTATGAAAGCTCCCTTTAATATGAGGGAGCAAAAAGCAGTAAAAACAAAGCTATTTTCAATTTGAAGAAGAAAAACTGCTCTCCTTTGATTCCTGATATGATATGACAGGGAAACAAAGCACTCAGACAAATCATTGTGTATGGTAATTTTCTTTCTTGTTTGAAATTTTTTTGAGCATGTGTCAACCAAGTTGCTGCTGCTTTGAAAAGTTCATTCACTTTGTTCAATTAGCAAATGTTTACTAAATGCCTGACATGGCCAGGCACTGTGTTAGGCTCATGGCCCTTTGCACTCAGCTGTTCACAGAGTACTGGTGGAGATGGAAATATTTTCAGGTCATGAGAGAGTATAGAGTGTTAGGAATCAAGTATGTTAAGCAAGGGGGCCCTTAGAGCCAGAAAGGGGACCCTCTGTAATACACTAGTGGGGGGAAGGTAGGTGTGTGGTGAGAACAAAGGTGGCTTTCTGGAGGAGGAAGCAGTCGATCAGATGATGAAATAGGATTCTGCTGTGTTAAGGGTCAAAGGCTTTTTTCTACAAGGCAAAGAGCTCATGGAGAGGCACAGAGGTATAAGGAAGTTCAGGGAATGGTACAAAGTTCAATTTGTCAGCATTGTGGTGTAGGTGGCAGGATTGTAAGAAGTGAGGACAGATGAGGCAGGAAAAGTTATGTGTGCTGTGCTGAGGGGTTTGTGCTTCTGCTTAAGGGAAAGAGGAAATCTTTGAGCGGATTTGTAGAGTCGTGTTTATGTCTTTAAATATCTCCACATTTATGAATTGAAGAGGAATGGCTTTGATGGCAGGCAGGCTAGTTAGGACGCTGTTACAATCAGCAGGAGAGAAATCCTAAGGGTCTGGGATAAGAGAGTGGTAAGAATGGCAGGAAGAAAAGGGAAAACTAGAGAAAAATCTATCTTCTTTGAAGCTGAATTCAGAGTAGATTTTACTAATGCCTAAAACTATAATTTAAGGAAAAAATAGAGGCTTCTACATTGCCCATAATTAATGGAAATGGTGCTTAATATATGGGACTTTTGTGATCTTGACACAATTCTTTAAGTAGATTAGATTTTTATAAAGTAAATCACATTTGAATATGTCAGAGAGCTTGTGATTTTAATATATTCCTGTGCTGACTGATTACAGTATAGATAATAACCTTCTAACTTAGTTGTTTATTTCATTTCAATTTTTGTATTTGGGATTAGTTCAAAGCATATTTTGTATGCCTTTGCCACTAATTCAATTGTATTTGGTCAGATGATATACTCTGGTATATAATAATATGTGGATATCTCTTGTTCAATACAGTAGTTTTAAACCTGATGGCCTCAGTTTCGGCAATGTTTTGGCTAATATTAGTGGTTTACCTAACACCCGATGATTCATTTACTATAAAAAGGTAATTTTGTCAATGGCATAAAAAGTGATTGTGATGGACAAATGGATGGAAGCATAAATAAGAAAATAGATAGTGATAAGTAGACAGAGAGATATAGAATTTGTAGACTTACACCTTCAATCATCTTTAAATATTAACGTCCTGTGTGGAAATGGGGGCTCAGAAATTAGCTACAGAAATTGCTAGTGGCCATAAATGGATTAGAATTCAGATCACATAACAAATGATTTAATGCCACTTACCCACATGATACTGATAATGGATAGATTTAAGATAGGTGATAAGTAGATTGTAAAATGACTTTATACTTCCATAGCAATCCAAGATAATGGCAAAAGAAAAGTTAAATGAAGAAAATGGTAGCTCCATTAATATTCCACATAACAGCTACTTTTGAAATTAAAAAAATATATAACAGTGTTGCATAAAAGAAATCACCAGGCCAGGCATTGCATATAGATTGTCTCCTTTAATCTTCATAATCAACTCAGCATTTAGGTATTATTATCTCCGTTACACAAATTAGAAAGTTGAGAATTAGAGAAATTGAATGACACACTGAGCATCATTCACTTCTTTAAAAGTTGAAGAAGCAAGTAAAACCTAAGTTTTCACAACTCCATGGCCATGTCCAAACACCTCCCACTGAAGCTGAGATTCTGCAAGCCAGTTCTATTGCTACTCTGATGTGAACACTCAGCATGAATGCCTTCTGTTTGCTTTCATGGAACTGTTTTTGAACTTGTCTCCATGTGGTAAGTGAATGAGTTACTGGAACATTTCCTTGTTTAACACTTTGTAGGTAATAAATAATTTTCTTCCAATAATTCCAAATGCAATGTTTTTGAAGAGCTCAAAACCATATGTGGGCGTTTGCTGAAATCTCTCAATTACTTAATCATGTTCCCATGACTGAATACAAGAATAAAACCTACTAGGTCAGATCAGTGGTCCATTCTTCCCAGTGTACAGCACTAATGCTGACACGAAAGGATCATTTGTCATTTGGGCTCCATAATGTCAACTTCAAAAGATTCAGCAACTGCCCAAGCAGGTCAAGCTTGTTCTAATTACAAATTTTAAGCCAGCCATTCATCATTTTAGCACAACACTTTTAGAATGTTGTGGTATAAATTTATGTAGATTCTATTCATTCGTGCATCTGTTAACTCAAAAACATTTATTGAATGCCTTCTGTGTACCACAAAATTTCTAAGGTATTGGATTCAGAGATGAATAAAACTCACTGTCCTTCAAAAGTCCAGGTAAACAGATGATTATTGGTGGGTTATGATGGAGAATAGCAGGGGATATTATAGAATCACAGTATAGGTGTTGTGTTTCCCTGCTGGAGGGGAATGCTTCAGGTAGCTATAGCCCCTTTATCCAAAACTCCAGAAAAACACACAAAAAACAAATATGCCCTGAACACTCCTCTTGGAGCCAAGACCAGCTGACTCACAGCCTGAAGCAAAGCCTCCCTTCCAAGCTCAATTTATATCAGCCAAATGGTAGTGAAACACCATGACCATGAGGACAAACGCTTGCCATTCCTAAGCCTTTCATTTGGGTTTGTTTCCTTTTATTCAGCGTGATTGCAACAATGGCTGACTGCTACTAAATGTAAAGCCCCAGTACATGAAAGACTCTCCATATGTGGTAGGTCCAACTGTTCTTACTCTTCTCCTGGCATCAAGAGTTTATTGAAACTGGACTGTGTATTTTAGTGAATCTGTGTCTACACCATGTTTAAACAAAATATTCTACTGTTCTCTCACCAAAAGGTATCTACCTCCACATCACAGGCAGGGAAACTGAGGTGTGAAGATTCACCATGGTGCCTAAAATCCACCTAAATATATAAGGCATACAGGGTGAAGTGCTGCCTGTGCGAACTATTGCCTAACATGCAATGGAAGCTCAATGTAGACATCTACTGTTCTCTCAGAGGTGAAGGGGAAGACACTTGGGAAGATGGAGGGGACTGGCTGGGCTTCTGCCTTAGACTCCAGTGACTAGGCTCTGGACACAAGCCCAAATGTCAGTTACCGGGACGTAGATGGAAAGAGGTACCAAAGGATTCTTAGGAGAATCTTCACAACCATTACTGGGCAGGCAACCCAGTTTCTCTGTTGATGGCATCTATTCTGAACCCCAGAAAAAGGAGAAAGACAATTCTTGCAGCTCCCTCTTAGAATCAGAAAGGGCCTGGTTTGATTTGGTGCTTTTCTTTACTTCTAAAAGGGAGAAACTTGGACTGGTCGCAAGCACACTACATCAAAGGTGAACTGTCAGGATTCCTTTCTTTGCAGAGTCCCGTGGAACGGCCTGGCACAGGAGCCTCCTGCCCTTTAACCGTGTTATCTCCTCACAGGTTAAAAAAAAAAAAAGGCATGTGGACTTTTACACTTTTACTCATGCTACAAGTATGTGCTGACCCCTAATTTTGTGGCAGCAAAGGGTTTCTTAATAGAATGTGGTCAAGGTTGTGAGGAGAAAAGGAAAGAAAATTAACCATCCATTGAGGGCCAACAATGGCACTTCTTTTCTACCTTTTACTTTA
>RJWJ010026804.1:0-22718 GCA_004363605.1 Indri indri
TGCAAACTACATTCTCTTCAAATCTTAAAATCTTATACCATATTTCTTAATAGCATAATAATACAGCTACATCTTTTTGACCTGTTTTCACATGAGGATATAACATACTTTAATTTCTTTCTGCGGTTTCTCTTCCAATTACAGCAGTTATGCATTTAGTTTATTGCATTTTTATCAGTTTCCTTTAATTTTTTTTTTTTTTTTTTTTTTTTTTGCCATACCACTCTTCCAGGTAAAAGCCAGTCCAACATAGTGACAGTCATAGACATGGCCACAATGACAGCATTTAAAGGCTGCATTAAAAATCCAGGTCTGTTTCATCACTATAATAAATTTTGGTCTGACTAGACTATAGATCCAGGGCTTAGTCAGAATGAAATAAAGATTGACATCAGACAGATTTTTCAAAATAATCACTTCAATTCTGTCTACTTCTGCCTCAGTGCTTAGGGGAATTCTGCATCTGATCAAGCTTGGTAACACCTTTCTCAAGATGAACGGTGTTGAGGGGGTTCTGCTCCAGTGCACAATGTTATGCCTTGGGCTCTCTGAGAGACTTCCACAAAGTGATGATTGTCAAGGGGTTTTTCTAGCTCCATCTCAATTTAATGAAGAGCCCTCATTGCAGGTTTTGAGCAGGTTCATCTGTTCTTCTTACCCCAGCATTAAGCATAAACCTGTACACAGCACACCGTATCATCGAACTCTGAAGATACTACTGTTACCACCAATTCAAACAGTACTTTTCAAAGCCTTTTATGTTCTATTCTTTCTTTGGACTTCATTATTAAACATTTTGGTGCCAATCTGGAAGATGGTGAATCATCTGGTGAAATAGTCCCTGGCGTACAGCAAGCACTCAAATATTATTGCATGAGTAATACATTAACAAATATATCAGCAAAATGAGTAAACCTTCAAAATAGTTTGGGTTGGTTGGACAAATTATAATCTATGAGCCAAAGTCCTTAAATGTTGGTGTTCCACAGTTAAGTTGTTGGTCAGCCTTGGTTTTCTCCCTAAATCTTCTCATTGGGCCCCTTTATCCACATGCCTGTCTTCCGCCTGGCACCTAGAGCTGTATCTCAGGACCACGCATCTTGCCAAACTCCAGAATCTTATTTCCAATTCCTCCTAGACATCTCCACTTGGAGTTTCCACAAGCACTCCAAACTCCACTTGCCCAAAGCTGAATTCATCATCGTCCTCTCCACGTTTCTGCCCTGGTAAATGACTCTACACCACCACCTGGGCATCATCTGAGACTCTTCCTTCTTCGTCCCTGACATCCAACAGACTGCCAATTCCTGTAGATTTTACTACCTAGACATTTCTCAAAGCTGTCCCCTCCTCTCCATCCCCACATATTTCAACTTAACTCAAGCCTGATCATCTTTCCCTTAGACAACTTTTACAGTCTCCTAATGGCTCTCCACACCCTCATCTTCTCATGTGATCCAACATCCCTGCCCTCCCCTTGAACCTACTGCCACCAAATCAAGTTTTGTTTCTCTCTGCTTAAAACCTTCGCTGGCACCTCATCATTTCTACTAGCCTAGAAGTAGCATGACCATGCAATTTATTGTCTCACCTGGGACATTTTTCAAAGTGAGAGGTGGCACTGTTATATAGCTATACTGGTACAACTGACAACCTGCCAAACCTACGCGTAAGGCAGACCCAAATCTCTGGCCACATCTCCCATCACACTCGCCCACCTTCAGCACCTACACATTACTTTTGGTTTCCAAAACCTGCCAGTGTTCTCTCATCTCTGTGCCTTGTACAAACCGTCTTCCCCTACTGAACTATCTTATCTTCCCCTCCGGGCACATTCCTAGTCACCATTCAGACTTGCTTTAAACATCACCTCCCCTGCAAAGCTTTCTCTAAAAACTCCTGGCCTATTTGATTACATATTCCCATGTGCCAACACAATGCCTTGGACTTATTCCTGCCATGGGACCTGGCTCCCTGCAGCGCACACATGGGATGCATCTGCCCTCCCTCCTATGAGCTCCTTCGGGAGAGTGTCTATGTCTTGTTCGTCTTTATCTCCCCAGCATCTGTAACGAGATTACAGGTCTGCATCTAGCAGGTATGTCTCATGTCATTTCTCAATCAGGTCTTACATTTAATAAAATTGTGTTTTGCCTGAGCTGCTAATTCAGCATATTTAATGAAAGATAAAAAAATGAGATAAGTAGCAGTAGTCAGTAGCCCTAACACCAGTTCTGTGTATCACAGACCACAGCCCCATTTAAGCAATTTTTTTTTTAAAAAAGGAGAGCTTTGAGATTACAGAATCTGAGCTAATGGCAGAACTATAGGAGGCTGTGAAAAGAAAACATGCATGTGGATATACCAACATTACGCTAGTAAGTGTCCACTAAATCCCTGAGGCATTTAGTATAAAGTCAGTGTTAAGATAAAGCAAACCTGAGCGTACAAGAGAAGAATGACTGGGATCTCACTGCTGTGACAACAGGAATTCAGAAATGAGAATCCCATCAGCAGCCTTCATACAGTGCCTTATAGCTTGCAAAGCACTGCCCTACATATTACCACATATGAAATGCCCAATTTCCTTAAGTACTAAGTTTGACAGTTGGTTATTTCTGACATTTCACTTTGACACTTGTTTTATTTTTATTATAAAGGTACCTCCTCAGTCTTTCAAATGCATGGTTTGGCTTATGATTATCTTTCACATTTTTTTAAGAGCAATTTTTGTGAAACCATGGATAAGTCCAAAATTCATGTTATTTTTGAATATTTGTTCCATCATGGAAACAATACAGCACAGATAGCTCGAAATATCAACAAAATGTTTGGGAAGGATGTGGCTCAATGAATGCACAGTATGATGATGGTTTGCGTAGTCCCATTCTGGTGATTTTAATCTTGAAAATGAGGCACATGGGCGAACTGAGACCAACATGGATAATGATGAGCTGAAAGCTATAGTGGAAGCGAATCCATCTCAATCTATGCGTGAATTAGCAGCAAGATTTGACGTTACTATTCCAACAATATCAGACCATTTGAAACACATGGGCAAGGTAATGCAGCTGGATAGATGAGTTCCACATGAATTAAATGAGAGTCAGAAGAGAAATTGTCTCGAAGCTTGCTTTTCTTTGCTGTCATGACATAAAGGTGAACCATTTTACACCATATTGTTACATGTGATGAAAAATGGATTCTTTTTGGCAATCACAAGCATTCGATTTGGCTGCATAAAAATGAAGTATGAAACACAGTCCCAAACTGAATATTCACCAAAAAGAGCTAATGGTGTCTGTTTGGTGGTCCAGTGCTGGTATTATCCACTACAGTTTCATGATACCTGATCAATTGATTACAGCAGATGTCTACAGCAACCAAGTGGATGAAATGATGAGGACACTTGTGATTAAGCAGCTGAGATTGGTCACTAGAGACAGGCCAAACCTCTTACAACACTACACTCAACCACAAGTCCCACAAACAATGCTGCTCAAACTACAGCAGATGGACTTGGAAACTCTGTCATCCACTGTATACACCAGACCTTGCACCAACTGACTACCACTTCTTCCACGCTTTGGACCACCTCTTGCAAGGAAAAATATTCAATTCTCAACAAGCTGCAGAAAACGCCTTTTGTGATTTCATTGCCACTCCCTCTCCAGGCTTCTTCACTGCTGGCATAAAGAAGTTACCGTTAAGATGGCAAAACTGTGTCAATAGTTTAGGTGCATACTTTGATTAATTGTACTGCTTCTTATTTGAGATATAATAAACTACATTTTTGATTCGAAATCAGACATTTCATATTTAACATGACCTAATTATCATCTGACCTTCAGGACAACCCTGCTAGACATACTCAGGCTCGGCCAACATTTCTTGAGCTTTGACAATCCCTCCAGTATCCCAGGCCAAGGCCCCTTTCACAGGCCAAGATACACACAGGGCAGGCCTTATCTTCCACTGCTTCTTTCTATGAAGGCTTCAGCATCCAAGATGGGAACCAGAGTTCCAAATGTTCCACCAGCCAAGCTGTTGTTTAATGGCTGGGGATGATCTAAGGTGGCTGCCAGGAACGAGGCCACACCAGGGACAGGCCCACGCTGCTGCCACAGCTGCAGCAGACACATGGGAGGGGGGCTCCATCTCCTTGTGTAGCACATGCAGAGAGGCAGCTGTCATGTCCTCTGTATTTGACAAGGGAGCCATGCTCTAAGGCAGCAGCAACATGCAATCTTAAGCTAAGCCCCAGTCTAGGAGCTAAACTGAAAAGACAATGCTCCCACCGCGAGACAGACAACAGATCTGGGGTTCCTAAATATATCCCAAGCATACATGCCATAGCTCCTAAAATTTTAACATGAGAAGTCTATTTCTCAAAGGTAAAACAGCTCTTCTAGCATCTTTTAAAATATGCAAACACACCTAAGAGTGGCAGAGTACTAAGATATCGATCATTATCACTTTAGTATGAATTAGCCCATGAATTCACTGTCTTCCTTGTCATCAGCTATTCCTAGACAGAAGTTACTGGGCTTATTACTGGAATAAGAGACAGTTGAAGGCAGAGAGAAAGAACTAACCTAAAGGGAAGGTGGAATTAGCAAAGATGAACTCAGCCAATCTCACAATTTTACCCAGGGTCAGCTCTGAAAGGAATACAACTACAACTACCTAGTAAGAACTCACCTCCCAGTGATTTACCATTTTGTTCTTCTTATCACTGAAACTAAGAAATAAATACAATGAGAACATCCAGATGTATTCCAGTGTCATTGTTCTGATGTTTCTAAAGTACAATTAAGGAAGATACAAACTTAACAGCATTTAGTCCTAGAGAGCTGGCACAGATCTAAAAAAGTCATGTAATGATTGTGGCACAATCAGACCTGGTCTAACACGCACAGCCTTACCTCACTGCAAATTAACATAGAAAGCTGATTCAGCACATTCAGAATCTCGCCCACTCCTCATTCTGGCCTCTGTTCTCACTGCTGCATTTCTTTCCACCATAGCTGGTCCACGTTCCATGTGCATTATGAGAATGTTCTACCAACAACGTTCTATAATACTACATTCATTTTATTCAAGGAGGCTAGAGCAGACTCATTTTGCTCATACATCCTGTACGTCCAAGATACCAAGCAAAATAAAAAGACCTGAGAGCAGGCAGAAGACCCCCAAACTGTAACCTAGACAGTTTTTTTTTATGTCCAGATTATCCCAGGTTTCTGCTAATTTCAATATGGAGCAAAAAGGCAAGATCTAACAACTGAGACAACACATAAAAAAACTTTAAAACAATTCGCTCTCATGAACAGGAATGGTTGGCAGAGAGGAAAGGAGAGAACTATTTCTCAAAGAAGTATTAATATAACCAATTTAAAAAATGCTAACACCAAACATACAAACCATTAAGCCACATATTTCAAAACTTCATGGGATTTTAGTAATGTTGTAGTAGCTTGTAATAGACCAGCTCTTCTGCTAAACAATTAAAATATCTGGAAAACATATTTAAAAACAACTAGTTGAAGATACAGGAGAACAACCAAAAACAGGTACAAACTAGAGGGAATTTCACATTTGAGAGAAGGGAACTGCCTTGGGTGAGATCTATATTTACAGGGCTTTTCTCCAGATTATTCCCCAGGCTGCACGTGGTTGGGTAAAACAGAACTCAAGAAGGAAGCCACGGTTTTATTGGCTTGAGGAAGGAAATGGCAAAATTCAGGACCACCAGATGACTGGATATCGAGGAGAGAAATCCTAGAACGAATGGGGCCACAGAGAGAAAAACCTGCAAATATGTAAACTCCTTAAATCCTTGCTTCCTCCTAAATTGTGCATGTGCAGGGGAGACTCCGAGGGGTCCAGAAAAAAGAGCTAGAATGCTG
Source organism: Indri indri (assembly GCA_004363605.1). Classification (NCBI taxonomy): domain Eukaryota; kingdom Metazoa; phylum Chordata; class Mammalia; order Primates; family Indriidae; genus Indri; species Indri indri. Next base: position 5,910 of record RJWJ010026804.1, read on the forward strand.
AAAGACCGGTTGGGATTTCAGCTGTTTCACACTGTAGGAAAAACAGTTTGAAGCTTGAGGGCCACAAAGCTAAAAAGATTTAAAACACCTTGGGATTTCCACTGAAACCTCAGATTCAATATGCCCTATGAGCCACAGACTGGGAGAAAGTACTCACGATACTTATTTCTCACAAAGGACTCATGAAAACAAGAACTCCTAAAAATCAATAATAAAATGACAACCCCGATTTTGGAAAGCAAGGCAAAAGACTAGAACTAGATATTATGAAAACAAACAAATGGCCAATAAACACATGAGAAAGTACTCAACAACGGAGAAATGCAAATTAAACCACAGGATACCATGTCATACCCACTAGCATGGCTAGAATGAAAAAGAATGACCATAGCAAGTGTTGGTGAGGATACAGAGTAATTGGAACTCCCACCCATTGCTAGAGGGGGTATAATAACAAAACCACTTTGAAAAACCATTTGGGAACTCCTTATAAAGTTAAACATACACCTACTCTATTATCCAGCAATTCCACTCCTATGCATTTACCTGAGAGAAATGAAAGTGTTATACCCACAAAAATTTACGTATAAGAATATTTACAGAAGCATTATACACAATACACAACAGGGAAAACCCCAAAGTCCACCAGGAGGAGAATGGGTAAATAAACGGGTGGTACATTTCTATAACAGAATACTACTCAGAAATAAAGAGGAATACCGATATACACAATGACATGAATGAATCTTACAGAAATCATGCTGAGTGAAGAAACCAGACACAAAAGAGAATATACTATATAATTCCATTCACATGAACTCCTAGAGCAGGCAAAACTAATCTGCGGCAAAGGAACACATTGCACTTGCTGCCTTTGGCACCAGGGCGCTGATGAGCAAGGGCACAGGGGACTTTCAAGGTAATGGAGACAATCTGTATCTTGTACTGGGGGGCTGGTGACACAGTTGTATGCATTTGTTAAAATTCAAATTGTTCGTTTCCTAGCTTTCATTTCACCACATATAAATTTTACCTCAATTTACAACAAAATTATGGGGGGCTGGTAGAAGGGAGTGTGGTAGCAGGGGATGAGGAACAGAATCCCTTATAGGGTAAGGATGAGATAGGCATTACCAAGAAGAGAACATGATCCCTAAAGTTCTCTCACAGACATCGAGGGGTAAACCAAAAGGTTGGCACGAAACCAAAAATCTAAAGTATAGTTTAACAGGCATAAAGCAAAAGGGGCAAAAACCAATTCAGCTAAGATGTGATGGATATAAACACAAATTCAGGATGCTATAAAACATGAGATTGCCACAGTTAGTGAATATATTTAATATGGCAACCTGAACCAATACACCACTGGGCAATGAAACACCAGCCAGCCCAACTTGAGAGAGTGATTTTTTTAAGCATCTTTTACAAAATGCTCTTTCATAATTTCCAAAACAGAAGTTTTTACTGAATATGAACTCAGGTTACACATATACTAGAAACCACACAAAACTCATTCTTACCTTCAGTGAAACTCCCTGTTAGGGTTATTACCACAAATACTCTCCCCTCTGGCTCCAGATCCACCTAGAAAGAGAAAAAAAATTGTATGTTATATTTTATTATTAAAGTACTGTTTGTGGACTTTAAATAACTCATCACAGAGAGGCTTAAATATAGAAATCACAGCCACAACTCAAATCTAAGTCTTTCATTAAACAGTAGAGGGGCAAGGAAACAAGTGAAAACCCAATAAACCGTAAAGGTCAAAAAGCAAATATAAAAGAAACTATGTTTTTTCAGTTTCCGTCATCTTGAATTTTATTTTTTTCCATTTTTGGCTCTTTATGATACAGAGAAGCACTCACATACTTGGTAATTGTTTTTGAGACACCCATACCCACTTGTTAGAGCACTTCACTAAACCATATGGCAATACGAAATAGAGAAATAATGGCAGTATACAACGTAATGAACAAATGTGGCACAGTCAACTGAAAATCTTTAGTTTTAGTGAGTAAAAAAGTATAGTCTCTGTCTATACATTTCCACCAAAGTCTAGTCAATCTTAAGGAAGTACTCAAAGGAAGTTTAGGAGCTTTGCATTCTCTACTACTCTTGACTATCCATGGAGTATCCACAACCCTGAGTTATCAAGACATGTATTCTGCAAAGAAGGCAGCCTGAAGTCTTCTTCATGTGGTCCCATCCTCTGCGTACACTCCAGTTTCCAGAAGACCTCACACGGCATGGCAACCAGGATGGAATGTTGCCTTCCAGATCTGCTCTGATCACCACTGGCGCAGGTGGGCAGACTCTACCCTCTTCCTGCGGGGTGTGAACCTCACTATCCATAGACACCTCTAAGCCTTGCATTGCGAGGTTCTTGTAAACTCAGATACATGAATTTACAATTGTCCTTAAATAAATCTTGCCAGATTCAGTGTATGGCTCCATTCTTGCCTTTGACCTTTCATCTGAAAGAGGAAAGTCAAGAGAAGCTTTGACCTATAGGCAGAGAAGCTTGAGGATAGACATGGATTGTCACTTTTTGGTAAGACTACTAAGTTTAAATAAGCTGCCAGTCATACGGTACAATAGAAAGAGCCCCCCCCACCGCCCATGGACTCCAGTCTGACTCTGCCACAGCTGTCTCTAGACTCTGGGCAAGGTCCTTGGCCACCTGAGCCTCACTGTTCTCATCTGAAAGTCGATGGCATCGTTGCCCAGCATTTCTAACGTGGCCTCCATCACATGATCTCAAAGAATCTTAACGGTGCTATTTACTTCTTTATTATTACTATTATATCTACAGGTGAACAAAAGGCCTCCACAAAGGCATTGGTCGTACCCTAGGGCACAACCACACATTTTTAACACCACACCCTGATTGTATGCTTTTTCAAAATACAAGACACCTGTGTTGTACAGACTCAGAAATCTTTACCTACATAACTAACTATTCTTACAACCCTCCCTTTCTCTGTATAAAATCCATTACGGAAGCAGTTACCACACAGTAAGTGACCCCCGTGTTCCAATCAGCTACTTGCATCACGACGACTGCTAACTTAGCAATATCCCCTAACTATCTTAACACCACTTGTGAACCTTTATAGAACAGTTCTGAAAATAGAGCTCTCTGGAGAGATGACTAAACAGGATGTCAGTCTCTAATTGTCTCCACTCTCTGCCTTGACTTGTTTCAAGTCAAAAATATGTTATTTTTAAAAGCCACTCCCTCGCCTTCAACATAAAGGCCTGGCAGAGAACACACACTTACGCGTACATTCGACCTCACAACATGCGCTGCTGCCGGCACAGGAGCCGCGGCTGCCAGCCTGGACAGACAGACTGCCGGGCTGCCTCCGCCATCCTGCAGCCCACGGCCAGCCCATAATCTCCCTCCATCACTGCCCCGTGGGCCCGCAAAGAAGGCCACGCCACCCCGAAGACAGGTCAGGAGCTGCTCTGACAGACAGCAGAGGATTCCACCACTTAGAATCAGGAGCTCTCACAAGTAGAACAGATTTGCTCCCCATTTCCGACCCATGCCACCATCATGGTGGAAAAGCCAGGTTCAAACATCATCTTTGAGTCCCATCCATTTAGGAGAGATGCGCTAAGACATCAGCCCTTAGAAGGGGGATTTACAAACTGCAAGTCGACATTCATTAGAGGGACATTAAGAGCAATTTAGTGGGTTGGAAAAAACAGAGATTTTTTTTTTAAGTAGAACAAAACAAAAGAAAACAAGAACACACCACAGGGGCCAGGCACGGTGGGTGGCTCACGCCTGTGATCCTAGCACTTTGGGAGGCAGAGGCAGGAGGATTGCTTGAGGTCAGGAGTTTGAGACCAGCCTGAGCAAGAGTAAGACCCCATCTCTACTAAAAATAGAAAAAATTAGCCCAGTGTCGTGGCGCGCATCTGTAGTCCCAGCTACTGGGGAGGTTGAGGCAGAAGGATCACTTGAGCCCAGGCGTTTGAGGTTGCTGCGAGCAAGGCTGACACCATGGCACTCTAACCCAGGCGACAGAGCAAGACTCTGACTCAGGGGGAAAAAAAAAAGAACACACCACAAGTACCAAGGAAAAGCACTTTCATGAAACTTTCGTTTGCAGTTTTGTATGCACATATAAGGGTCACACTGGGTTTTAATGTAAAGAAGTATTCCTTACTGTGTCACAGAGAAACAGTTTTAAAAATGTAGTATTAGAGGATATCTGTTCCATCTATACATTGCTGATGGGCTATTGTCATTTATTCATAGTGGTTGCTTGGATACTCCCAGTGACAGCCAACTCGCTACCTCAATAGCTGGCCTATTTTATTCCTGTACTTCATAGAGAGATCTTTCTGTATGAGCAGAAATGCAGCAAGACCAATAGTTTCTACTCATTGACCCTAGTTTTGTCCTTCACAGTCCTCTAGCTAGAACATCCATTCCAGCTTTTGGGAACAGCACTTGAGCTTTATTTGAGAATTGCCCCTCCCTCACATGTAGCCCAAATGCTTCAGCTAAGATTCCATCTCTATCTCCAGGGCAGACAGGTGACCAGGACCTAGCACAGAACTCCCCCAGCCAGGACGACTGGCCTGAAGCTGGCAGATTCTCTGTATCTGGTTATCAGAGAAATGGTAATTCCCTATGCTCAGCAACTGCTGGCTCAGGCTTGAGCACAAAATCCAAGTAGGTCCAATCGGGAATCCTGGATCTATAAGGAGGAGACAAGATCTCACTTCCACTGAACTTCAATCTGGAAGGACATAAACTTGGGAGAGTCTAGAACCCTTGTCACTATATTGTGATAGAGAGTGAAGCCAACAAACGGGGAAGGCTGAGGGGACAGCAAGAGACCAGGTCTTGATGGCATCATTTAAACCTTTAGATCAAGCCTTGCATGATTCTTTGAGACTTTTCGGTTATTTGAGCCCATAAATTCCCTTTGTTTTAGCTAGTCTGAGTAGGGTTTTCTATCACTTGCACCCAAAAGACTTATCCAAATTGTCAACCGCAGACAGTATGTCACGTATTTGACAATGATCACATCCCTACGCCTGCTAACACCTATGCTGTCCCCTGCAATCTCACTCCCCGGCTTTCACCAGCACCGAAACAGCTCTGCAACCTTAGCATCCTACCGTCAAACCCGAAGACTGTCTTTCTCTCCGTGGATCTCTCTGCAGCATCTGATCCTCCTGACAGCTTCCTTCTTGACGACTCTCCCTCACTCGTTGCCTCCAGGAAACCGCGCTTTCCTGCTCTTCCTCTTCCTCTGGACCCCAGCATTTACCCAGCAGCCCGGGCTCCTCCCCACGTACAGGTAACTGCGGCCGGACCCCCTCAAGTCCACTTTCTGAGTCTCTCCTAAATCTGCCACTCCCTCTCCTCGCTGGCTGCTCTGCCTCATCCGTCCTCCGGCGACGGCCTCCTAGCTGGCTTCTGTCTTCACACTACTGTCCTCCGGCTGCTGCCAGTGACATGTTTCAAAATTTAAAATCTGGCCATGCGATTTCCTAACTTAGAAACCTTCAATATTTCCTCTCCCTTCCATGATAAGGTCCAAACTCCTCAGCATAGCACAGAGTCCTAGACACCATGACCCTTCCTATCTTTCAGCCTCAGCTCTCCCCACCACTACAGCCGCATACGACCTGTATCCCATCCACTTAATTCTTATATACTTTCTGGAAGGAATGTTATTTCATTTACCCGAAGAGAGTGACCAAACGTGTTATGTGTCAGGCAGCACACTGAGGAATTGTGAAAATTACGCATTACCTATCTTATCGCCTAGCTTATTGCCTAGTGATTTGGGGCATGTGATCTTTCTAGCTGGAAAACATTTTCTTCCTCTTTTTACTTGCCAGACTCCTATTTGTCCATCAAGACTCAAATCAGGACCCACCATTATAGGGAGATCTTCCCAGACCCCTTTTAGACAGTTGGACAACTCCATACCCATTATGGAGACCTGTTCTGGAACCCACATCGAGTTGTTGTCATTATGCCCTGTCCCTGAAGTCCTGCCTTGCATATAAGGGGACAGAAAATGGTTTGTGGAACAAATGAGTAAATAAAGTAGCAAACATGGATACCCAAGCTACTTCAGTCGCTTCATGTAGGACATGGTTTTCTCCTCCTTCGCCATCCTGGTCAGTTTCCTCCCGACATGCCGTTTCTCCATTAAAGAAGGAACATCAGCCTGAGGGTGTGACCTGACCCTCACAGGGGAGAACAAGATTATCACAACCGTGATCTTGACAGTGCCCGTGACTGATGCAACCAGGCTGCATGGGCGCTTCGAGAAACGCCCGTGACCCAGCCTGAGTCTGCCATCAATCAAAACCTCTGCATCTTTTCTATGTGCTCTATAAGGCTTTGCCGCCCACATCCTGCACTCGTGCAGTGGTTAGATACAAAAACCCCAAAAAAACCTAAGCACTTCATATTTTTCCTGCAGAATTTCAGCTAGTGGTTTCAGGCCCCAAGGTTCTCTGGATCCCAAACCCAGTAGATTCATCCACCCACCTTCTCAGCATTATGGCTCCCCAGATCAGGGCCTCCAACAAGCCATGTCATCATTTAAGTCATTAACAGAATGTCCAAGAGAACAGAGCGAGACCACAGTCTATGACCACCCCACACAAAAACAGATGCATTTATTATTCTTACTGTGACAGTCGTTCCGGGGTAATAAGTACACTGACCCCTCTCTCCTGCACACCACCTCTGCTGATAAGGAGGACAATCCCTGGGCACTTGTTGAAACACAGAAAGCAGTGGCCTTTTAAAAAATGGCATTCTTATGCAGAAACAGATAAACAAAAGCATAAAAACAAAATCAACAAATGGTGCTGGAACAGTTAGACATCCATATGTAAAATAAGGAACTGCCCATACATTGTAACTTAACATGTAAATTAACTCAAAACGGATCACAGACCTAAACATAAAACCTAAAACTTTAAAACTTCTAGAAAAATATGTAAGAGAAAACCTTTAGGACCCTTGGGTTAGGTAAATATTTCTCAGATAAGACCAAAAGCACAATCCATATTTGGATTGGATGCATTGGATGGATCCATAAAGAATCCAATTTATTCTTTAATAAATTGCTAAATTGGACTTCATCAAAATTTAGATTTCTGCTCTTTGAAAGATACTGTCAAGAGAATGAAAGACATGCCACCGATTGGGAGAAAATATTTATAAATCACATATTGGATAAAGCATTTGTGTCCAGAATAAAGAACTAGTAAAACTCAATAATAATTTAAAAATCCAATTTTTAAAAAATGGATTTCATTACTTCACTTCACCCAAGAAGATGCAGATGGTAAATAAGTATATAAAAACAAATCCAACATCACCAGTCATTAGAGAAATGCAAATTAAATGTAGCATTAGAATACAGTAACACTACATACCCACTAGGATGGCGAAAATTAAAACGTCTAACCATACTAAGTGTTTGTGAGGATGTGGAGCAACTAGACCTTCAACACATTGTTGATGGCACCATCACAGCTGAATATTTTCCTACAAAGTTACATATACACCTACCATTTGATCCAGCCATTCCACTCCTAGGTATTTACTCAAGAATAAATATGCCTTGTATAATAAGTCACAGGCCAAAAAAAAAAGAAGAAGAAAGTATATGCCCAAAGATTTGTACACAAATGTTCACAGGAAGTTTATCTACAATAGCTAAAAATCTGAAATAAAATATCCATCATCAACTGATTAACATTTTTTAAATGTAGTATATCCATACAATGGAATAGTATTCAACAATAAAAAGGAATGAACTACTGATGCATATGACATGGAAGAATCCCAAATACCAAATGAAAGAAGCCAGACAAAAAAAGAATACATTCTGTATGATTCTATTTATGTAAAACTCTAGAAAAGGCAACTAATCTATAGTGACAGGAAACATATCAGTGTTTAGCTGGAGACAGGGGTAAGGAAAACAGGAAGAAAAAAATTTTAAAAGGGTAAGAAGACAAACGAATAAAGAATACTCTTTTTAACAAATGGCGCTCAGACAACTGGATATCCACATGCAAAGTAATGAAGTTGGACCCTGGCTCATAAGACTATGTAAACATTAACTCGAAATGGATCATAGACCTAACTTAAGAGCTAAAATTATAAAACTCTTAGAAAGAAACATAGGGCCGGGCGCGGTGGCTCACACCTGTAATCCTAGCACTCTGGGAGGCCGAGGTGGGCGGATCGTTTGAGCTCAGGAGTTCGAGACCAGCCTGAGCAAGAGCGAGACCCCGCCTCTACTAAAATTAGAAAGAAATTAATTGGCCAACTAAAAATATATAGAAAAACTTAGCCGGGCATGGTGGCACATGCCTGTAGTCCCAGCTACTCGGGAGGCTGAGGTGAAGGATCACTTGAGCCCAGGAGTTTGAGGTTGCTGTGAGCTAGGCTGACGCCATGGCACTCACTCTAGCCCGGGGCAAAAGAGTGAGACTCTGTCTCAAAAAAAAAACAAAAAAAGAAACATAGAAGTTTTCCTGACCTTGAGTTAGGCAATGGTTTCTTAGATACAACATCAAAAGTACCAGTGACCAAAAAAATTGACAAATTGAACTACATCAAAATTAAAAACTTTTATGCTGTAAATGACACTATTAACACAGTGAAAAGAAAATCCACAGAATGGGAGAAAACATTTATTAATCACATAAAGGATTGTATCCAGAATACATACAGAACTCTTCCAACTCAATAATAAAAAGACACATAACTCGATAATTAAAACAGACAAAGGATTTGAATAGACATTTCTCCAAAGAAGATATACAAATGACCAATAAGCACATGAAAAAATGTTCAACATCATTGGCCACAAGGGAAATACAAATCAAAACCACAATGAGATAGCCCTTCACATCCACCAGGATGGCTATGAGCAGAAAGGCAAACAATAATGAGTGCAGGCAAGGATGTGGAGACATTGAAACCTTGTACGTTGTTGATTGGAACATGATATGGGCAATCACTTTGGACAATAGTTTGGCAGTTCCTCAAAAAGTTAAATGAAGTTAGCATATGACCCAGCAATTCCACTCTACATAAACCCAAGAGAACTGGAAATATATGTTCACACAGAAAGTTATACAAAAATGTTCACAGCAGCATTATTCTTAATAGCCAAAACGTGGAAAGAATCCAAATGTCCATCCATTGATGAAAGGATAAATTATGATATGTCCATATAATGAAATATTAATCAGCAATAAAAATAAATTACAGACACATGCTACAACTTATACATCTTGAAAATACTACACTAAGTGAAAGAAGACCCTCACAAAAGACCACATATTGTATGATTCCCTTTACATGAAATGTTCAAATTAGGCAAATCTCTATAGATTAGTGGTTGCTTAAGGCTGGAGGGAGAAAGGCGAATGTAGATTAATTGCTACTGGGGTTCCTTTACAGGGGTATGAAAATGTTCTAAAAATTCATTTTTAAATATGTGTCAGTTATTTTAATAACACCTCAATTCGAAAAAAGAAAGAAAGAAGGAAAAAAAAAACCTGTGATCTGCATAATAGAAGTAACTGCCTTTGTCCTTCCCTTAACCAAAATATTAATAATTCCCCCCAAAAGTAGTTCTTTCACCTCACGCTCTTCAGTGGAATCTAACAATCAGAAAACCTGCCTATTCGCATGGCTTCAGCCCTCTGGGATCTTTAGATTGTTTCTACTGTTCTACGCTTTGGGTCCCTGAAGGTCTTCCCTGTGCCTGGGTCTCAGCAGTCCCTCTGGAACGCATTCTTCGGCTGAGTGACTCCCAATGTGCACCTTCAGAGTGATCTCTCCCTTGCGTTCTCATCTCAAGTGGCTTCCTCCTCAAACAGGAATCAATGCTGCACCCACAGGAATCAACGTTGCCCCAAACACTACTCCTCCCCATCTGAACTCCTCCCCCAATCTCCCACCCTGTGGCTGAGTAACTATAATGCCAGAGAAGATGTAGGTTCTGTTGCTAACTCTGTCCTAACTGGTCTGTGACATCAGGCAAGCCACTCAACCTTTTCTGCACTATAGAATCACAGGGTGGGGGGATATATAAATATCCATATAAATAGATAGATACCCAGGCCCCATCAGTGGTTTACTGCTTCTGCATTTTCTGGGGAAAGGGAAAAGGGTCTAGGAATCTGTTTTTAAAAGTTCCATGGGTGACTCTGACATAGCCTGACCATGGACCACCACCTGGGAACCCTGAGCTAGATGCTCTCTGAGCGGCTGATTCCAGCTTTCAGCAGCTCTAATTCCATGTTTCCTCCTAAAGCTTCCAATTGTCAGCACTGAATCTCTGGAACCATCATTCTTCTTGGTTCCAAGGCTAAAAATCCTGGAGCCACCCTGGCTCAAGGCACCACGACAGTCTGTGTCTCTCTTTTCCATTCCTTCTATCACTCTAGGATCTCTGTCACTGCAGGACCCCTCATTCATCCTTTCTCCTGCAGTCACGTGACACCGCCACCAAAAACAAAGTGTCCTTTCTAAAGTGCCACTCTTGCCAACTTCCTCCCTTCAAAGCCTCTGCTGGCTTCCCAGAGGCCTCAGAATAAAACTCACCCTGCCCCACTGGGCTTTCAGGGCTACAAGCTCCCCCTCTGCTGGCTCCCCACTAATCTGTCCAAACCTCTTTTTCTCAATTCCCTTCCTCGAACCTGCTATTCCGGTTCTGTCGCTCAGCCACACCTTCAACTCTCGCTGTTTTCTCTGCTTGGAAAGCCTGTCTCTCTTCACCTCACCTGCCTGTTCATTCATTCAAACCTTGACTGAATTACTCCCAGGGTCAGGACCATTGCCAGGTGCTCAGGGTTCCCCTGCGTCGCTCCCCAGGGCTGCAGGTGGGATGGGTAACCGAGCACTGCTGGGGAAGATGACAGCCGCAGGGGTGGAAGGAAGGAACTGCTGCCAGGAAGATCTTGACGTCCACATTGATCCCTCCCATCTCAAAACTCACATCTCAACTATCATCTTAACACTTACCTATACCCATGAAAAATTACTTAAAATTCCATACACCTATATCTCACCCTTTGTGGTAAGTCTGTAAGCTCCATTCCATCCAGCAGGAGCTGACACTACGTTCAGCAAGGGGCCTAGCAGAGTTCCTAGAACAGCACTCAATACATATCTGTTGATTGGATCTAATGGGCTGAGCAAGGTCATGTGACCACCTCAATTTCCTCACCTGTAAAACAGGAATGATAATAATTATTATAGAATAGAATACCATGTGACAGCACTTTGTGAAAAATAAAAGCACTCCAAGCTGGCTCCAAGGAATGCCAGTGGTATATGGCCTGCAAGGGCCCACTGCTTAGAAATTACCCTCTGTTAGCTGGATGTACCCACCGGACCTGCAGTACTCCCGCCCCCTTGGCCAATGTTTGCTTTCCCTGGGCACCAGTTTGCGGAAGCTGGACAAGTCATTTATCTCCCTGGCTTGGTCTCCTTGTCCATGAAACAAGAGGGTTGTCCAAAAATTTTCTGTTTCTAATGTTCCATGATTCTAAACAGGCTTGGATAAAAGCCTGCACACAAGACTCAAGGGAAACACTCATTTAATTAACTGGTAATAATTTACAACCATTTCCCTTCACAAAAGGCATTAGAATTGATCAGAGACAGGAAACTTCTAGCTACACAACACTCATCTCAGCCTGGAATAAAGAGAAGGATATAGCATACTATTAATAAAAGAAAAAAAAAGCCTTTTGGGATCAAGGTAGAAGGTTTACCTAGACTCTTTGGGCCTTAAGCAAACTTCTGTGATAGAGAAGGTGACAAAATTCAAATTCTTGGCTAGCTGGCTTTTTTTATAGCTTTTCTAAGTCTTACTCTAGGGATAAATAACAAAGGAACCTAAAAACATAATAAAACATTTCATGATTCTCTTCCAGCTGAAACTGTCAGGTTTAAAAATGACAGTTCAAATTCCTACAGGAAAAAAAAAAATTCTTACAGGACTGTACCAATAACCTATAAGGAGATGGGCAGCTGTGTTCTTTAACAATAAAAATAACCGTTACGTCTTGCGCTTGGCGAACGTGCCGAGCCCTGGTAAGCGCTTGACCTACATTATCTCTCACCTTCACCACTTGCAAGGTAAGCATTGCCATCACCATTATATAGATGGAAAAACGGAGGCTCAGTGAGGTTACAGAGTTGGCTGAGGTCACACAAGCAGTGAGGGCCAAGCCAAGATCTGGATGCTGGGAAGATCCACGTGGGTGCTGCACCCAGCCTCCCTGGAGCTGCTGTGACTGCATGTGCCTGCAGGTCTGTCTGCTGCCCTCTGCTCAACCCGAAGCCAGCCTGCCCTGGCTTCTGGCACATGAGGTCACCACATCACCCGTGTCCCTGGGAGCCCAGGCAAGACTCATCCCTTCAGCACCTGAGGGTGCTCCAGCCTCGCCTCCTTACTGCCAAGGCCAGTGAGAGTGGCAACAGCCTGACAATGTCGCTCGATGGCTCCTGATGGGGGCACAAGGCAGGAGCCACTAAGCAAGGCGACACAGGACCCGGGGAGATGCAGCAGACTGCGTGGGGCCCATTAGTCAGCCGCCTGGAGAGCCGTCAGTGTCATGTGCTGCAGACCACGACATGTCCTCTCAACGTGAGAAAGGTTTTCAAGGAAAAGAGGGCGAATGAGGCAAATACTACATCCCTGCTGATTTTCTACATTCATCTCTGTAATAATCAGACTAAGTTTTCTGTGTTAAAAGCACACTAAGAAGTATCACAGATTAAAAACTACCAGAAAATGACGATGGCAAAAACTGAACAGAAAAATGAGGTTTATCGAATCTGACTGGTTTAAAATGAAGGAAAACACTACCATTTTGCTAGTGATTAAGTCCTTGGTCCATCCTTTATACTGCTAAATCTGGACCCCATGTGAGGTCGGATGGAGCTTGGGGGGAAGAGCCCAGGCTGCGATCACACCTCTGGCAGTGCCCACCTGCCACTCAGGCAGGTTCTCTGCGTCTGCACTTCGAAATGAAGAGCAGCCTAAGCCTGTAAGTCCTTTTCTATCTAATATTCTAAGATCCCAAGTCATAAACAGTTTCTAAACTCCACAGAGCAAGACACCTGAAGACTACTAAAGAAACTGTCTCTAAAGCTGTCTCTAAAATATACACTTAAGGCTCACGATAACTCTCCCCCACTCCCAGCTAAACGCACCCACAAAAGTTGTTATAAATTTAAATTTAGAATTATTTCAACTCAGAACCCATTAGCCCATTATATGTTTTAGCATATAAAAGATATCTTCTGGTAACAGTTTACACTAAAATTAATTTTTCAAAGTTTCTCTGCCCATAATGAAAACTGTGGAATAAATAGTCAAGATTGGATGCCTTTGAGGACTAAAATATTTTTTCTCTGCCAAGAAGATGGCTAAAGGTAGAAATGGAGAGGCCCAGGGGAGTTCATGGAAAGGAAATTTCCTCTCCTCTTGCGGAGAACACGACAAGCCAGCAATATTGTGTCTGAGGTTCCTGGCTCCTCTCGGGAGTGTAACAGACCTGAAAATAACCAGTGTTCCCTCCATTATCCCCAAGTCAGCTTTCGCCAGCTGGGCTGGCATCACTGGATCATCATGCCCCATCTTTACACCCCGAACTACTGTAAGGGAGCCCGCACTTGGGTACTATGGTCTCAATTCCCCCAATCATCCAGAACCTTGTGAATGAGCCGGTGGACCAGAGCGTTTCTCAGTCCTCATGTGACCCTTATATGTCTGTCCCCATTAGCATCCTTCTGATTGAGGCACATGGGAGTATTTTGTACAAGGAGCATGAGGGTATGATTGCTCAGTCTTGCGCATGCAGATGACAGCAAAGGTACAGCTAGCTCGGGGTTCCCAAGAAATTGGATAAGGGTTTAAAATAAATATCAACATTAAAGCTGCAAGTAATCCTCTACCCAACCTGTAAGTTGTATTCTTTGCCTTAAGCGGCATTACTTAAGTATCATCCTCCACTTGTGAACCACTACTCACTTTATAAACTCAGTCTTAATACCAGTCTCCTAGCACGAATCAGTACAGTTTGACCTCTAGTCAGAGTTCTTAATGTCTGGGTAAGATGCTCCTTCGGAGATGCACTCTCTTATTTTTTATTGGCATTTTGTCAAAAGTCACCAGTCCATGGTGGTAGGACTTGAGAAATTGTTTCAACAAGGCCTGGGAAAGGTGGACTCTTCCAATGTCCATCTTCTGAAGCTCTAGATTTGGGGTGGTGAGAGTAGCTTGAAATTTTATACCTTCTTGCCTCTTATATGCTAGCAACTACTAGTGCCTAATTAGATAAACTGCCTGCCTCTGCACTTGCATTGCCTTCTAAATCTAAATCCTCACACAGCCTAGAAAACTTTCAGGTAAGTCTTTACAGAAATCTTTGGAGAGGACAGAAGGAAAGAAATCTTTTTCTAAGCTAGCAGAGCTTTTCATCTCAGCCTCTGAATCTGGGAAAAGTACCTGGGATTCCTTCCTCCTAGGGTGAGGACAGCGGCCTTTAATGAAGCCCATAGGGAAACTGGAGTATGAAGCCCTCCGAGATGGCAATCTACTTTAAAACCGGGGTTTTCGTAAAGAGAAGAGCTGTCATTGCTGATTAGTATTACGCATGGGGGAGTTACTTTAAGTTTTCTATGGAACAATAGAATTCACATTTTCTTATTTTATGTAACACTTAACACAGTAACTGCCATGCAAGTTGTATTTAAGTCATGCTAGTTTTGAGCCCCGTGCCTTGTGAAGCATATGTAACTCACGTGTCTTTTTACCTTGGGAGCCACGTGGTGCGCAGGCAACTCACGCCGCCATGCTATAGCATACATGTTACATGATGGGTGGCCCCCTGGGCAAAATCTTGCAGTTGGTTCCCAAAAATCTTACTTGTTCATGTTCTTGTTGTTATAATTAATATTGACAATTTAACTGCATATAACTCACGCACAGAAAACAATAAAAAATAACAAATTTTTCATTAAATTAGAACGGATCATTTTGTTTTCAAAGTTTAATTCTATTTTTATAATAAAACACTGTGGCCCCAAGGAAAAAGATGTTTTCTCTAGTGTGGCAGTCAATGTGTTAAACTCCTGTTAATTACCCCACAGAGAAAGCTCCCCAATGGCTCAGAGGCTAGGACTGACTGGGGTGGTGGGGAGTAGAGGGCCGTGGCGGAAGGACAAAACATGCCAGGCCTGATTCTGACTTCTTTCTGGGCTTGCCTGTTGCATGTCTTCAGTTTGGCTCTGGGCATGGGTCTCAGGAGATGGGCTTGCTGTCTTTGGGAAACATGGAACTCTGTCTTGGACTAAATGATACTTGCAATGTGACTCCTTTCTATTCCTATGTTGTACTTAAGTGATGAGACTGGGCTGTGTTGCAAATAAGTCAATTTTTTTGTTGCTATTGAAAAAACTAAATAAAAAATAAAGGTAGAAATGGTCTACTGCATGCTATCTATGATGCTGTGTGTATGTGTGTGTATGTGTATCCCCAGCTTTGACTCCCATATCTGAGCAATTGAAAATATAAATTAAGTTTCCTTGTAAGTAGTGAGAAAAAATGGAAAAAAAAAAAAAAAAAAAACGAAGGATGCCTTACATTCTTCAAAACACTCCATTACAATTCCTCCTGCTTAACGTCCCAGGTAATTTAATTTGGTGAAAGGCCTACCTGACACCTCCTCCATGAATGAGAACATAGGCTCTAAAGGGGTGTACCCAGCCCATCAAGAGGTCCAGAGCTTCTGGTGCTTCTGGTGGACCAAAAAGAGTGGGCTGAGTTCTCCTGCAGAAGTCAAATCCCCACCTGGAAACCAGCAGAGGACTCTGGAACAGCACCAGGCTGCCAGGCAAGACAGCCCTGCAGAATGAAGGCAGCACTTTCCTTCTCCAATAAGGCGTCCCTAACAACCTCATGCCAGAGCAGACCCTGCAGTGAGAGAGGCAACCACAGAACAGAGCACTCCCCATGCTGTGTGTCCCCCACATCAAAGAACACTCCAAAAAGGCACTAGAAAGTCCCTTCTCTTTTCTGCTGTGGAAGAGGTGTTAAGCACAAAGGACGGCTGGAGTTGAGGAATGTATAGCTTCACAGTCCCCTTCCTTCCTTTTTCTCCACCTCTGTGGGTGGCCTGGGAGCACTGTAAGGCCCCTTTCCTGTGGGGACCCCCTAGAAGACAGGAGAAATATTAAGAGGTGGAGAACCTAGTAAGTTTTGCCACAGATGCTAAGTTACTTTCATAGAAAAAACAGGGATTTCTCAATAAAGTAATTGGTCCTTCCTATCCTGCCCCCATCTTAGCAGATTTTCAACTGAGGATGCGAGGTCAAAAAAAAAAAAAAAAGGATATAAATAAACCCAGAATAATTCTACATTGTTGATTCTCATCATCCACTGTAATGGAGGAACAAGGCAAAGGCTCCAGGCAAAACCAAAGCAAAAGTATTTTGCTGGAGGCACAACTGCAGAAAGAGCTGCACCCTGAGAATTTTAATCTTATGATGTAGGCCAAGGGGAATCACTAGAGATTTCTGATTACGTAAAATGATAAAGATTATCATGTAAAGGGGGTATTCTGTCCACTAGACCAGTGAATAGAGGAGAGACAGGGATGGTCTAGAAATAGGAAAGGTTTTGTGAGGGTGAAATCCGTGAAAATTAAAAGCCATGCGAAGGGAGCAAAAAAAGTGGTGGAAAGGCCAAAGGAGTATGGAGTTATCAGGGTCAG
>RJWJ010026805.1:0-11962 GCA_004363605.1 Indri indri
TGGCGCATGTGCAGAGCCCATTCACGGTGTGGGTCGGTGGGGGAGTCGAGTGGGTTGTATCCAGCTGTCCCATAGGGAGGTGGTCACCAGGCTGCGGTCACAGAAGGCAGGTATCTCCATCGACCACACAAGGAGCTGGGAGGAGGTAGAGGACTGTAAACCGAGTCAAGGATGCCTGAGCCCTGCTTCTGTAAGAGAAGGTTAAACTTATATTCCGAATGGATGCTGAGGTGACAGAAAACTACAGGAATTCCCCACAATGGCATATTAATTTTGTTTTAATCTGAATTGCCCTGACCTCTAGTGTGAAAAGGGTCTTTTTCCATGTGATCATTGGCCATTTGCTTTTTCTGCTTTGTGATTGTCATACACTCTACTTTTCTCTTTGGTTGTTTACCTTTTCTTATTAATTTATAGGATCTCTCTGCACAATAGGAATATTAAACCTCCAGTCTTACAAAACCTTTATCCTAATCTATTATCTGTATTCTGTGCTATTAAAAAGTGCCTCAATGAAAAAAAAGCCCACTATTTTGAATAAACATATTTCAGAATGCCCTTTTAAATAGAATATTTTAAATATAATATGTATAAGCTATGTATGAATACATTTATATTTCTATTTCACTAAATGTTTGTACTATGCTTGTTTCCAAAGAAAGTCTGGGTTGGCCCACTGTTTGCGGCAATCTTCAGTTTTCAAGTCCTTTAACAAATATTAACTTACTTGATCTTTTTAATTACCAGGGGTGTTGATCTTATAAAATAATAATACAGGCATCGAGCTGTGTAAATCCTGGTTTTCCTTAGACTGAGTGATCTCACACAGCTCTGCTTTTGGACTTGAACTTACTTCATTTTCAGGCCAAATCTGCCAGTTCTAGTTTGTGACTTTGCATCTGCTTGGCTGTAAGAACATTTGTTATGATTGTGTCTGAACTAAAAGCTAACAGGCTAAGCCTCAAGAGGAATTCAAAGTACGTGAACTTTGATGCTTAAAGCAAAGATGATAAGACTGGCATCCTGTGGGCCTAATGCACACCTCAGGCATGGGTGTGTGCGTGTGTGTGTGTGTGTGTGCGCACGCGTGCGCACATGTGTATTTATCATTTAAAAATTTGTTAATGAGTTGATAACATTTTAAAAATTTGGGAATTTTTCTGATAAAATTCAGATTTCTCACTTGTCCTAAAACATCGGAAGAGCAGGCAGCACTAGGCGTGTGATCCCGTGTGGCCCTGATTGCTGACGTTGAGGGTGGCAGCTTGCCCTGGTGGGGAGGGGAGGGTGGTGCAGGCTCTCTCATTCCCCAGGGTCCCCACCCTGCTCCACATCCACCACACCTTGGCCAAGTGTTAACCACCATCTGTGGATTCTTTCACCTTGTCTTACCTGCCCGTACGCATTTGAGTACATGAATCTAGCCTATAACGTGTGATCTTTATTTCGGTTGCTTGGAGATCTTTTTTGTTTATTTTCTACGTCTCACTTGTGGCAAGAGTTGGAGGTTGCCAGACTGACACAACCAAAGCCTTAGACACAGAGCAGCGTGGAATGAGATGAAGGGGAGGCAGCACTGGGGAAGGAAAAGAGTGGGATTTAACCTTTGGGGATAAACCAGCTCATTAGAAAGCCTCACGGGAGGACTCATCAGAAAGCGTTGCTGTGGTTCAGCAGCCAGTGGTTGTGCCGAGGAGATAGAGAACCACAGGGATCTGGGAGCAGGTCAGACGCAGATGCCAGTCCGGCCCCTCCACTGACCAGCACTTCCCTCTGCCTTTGCCCAGCTGGGGTAGAAGCAAAGCTCACATAAGGTAATAAGAACTGAGTCCTAGTAAGGGAAAAGAGATCTCACCAGGTGCGCAGAGGCCCCCCAGATGGCCCAGCCCTTTGTTTTAATGTTTGAGCTAAGCTGCGTAGGGGTGAGGTGAAACTCCCCACCTCTCAAAATTTGCTGAAAGATCAACTCACAATTAAGGCTGATTAATAAGAGAAAGAGGTTTATTTACCATGCACACAGGGAGAATCACAGAGCGATTACCCAACATCCCAGTGGGATCTGGACATTTTTATACCCGCCTTTCAAAAGGCGAAAGATTTATACGATCTGAAGGGAAACCAGACTATGTATACCGGCCTTTTAGAGGGGAGGGGGAGATGAGAAATATATGTAATTCTGTTTAGGAACAATAAATGGTTGCTCGGAGGATAAATGGATACTTGAGAGAATGAATGGATGGGCTGTGGTGGGGGAAAACAGATTGACTTGTAAATTAACCTGAGAGACAGGTATTATGTTAAATGATTTGGGCCAGCTCTGGTTGCATTCTTGATTTTCTTTCCTGCAATATAGTGAGATAACTGGGAGGATAAGGAAAGTCCATTGTTTTTTTGATGGGTCCAGCTGGTTATGCAGATAGAGGGAAAAACCCATCCAAGGGCCTGTTGATCTCTAAGCGCCTTTAATTCAAAATACTCTATACCAAGGAGTCACATTTTGGGGTGAAATTTCCTGAGCTCCTTCAGCTGATTATGTGTTGTTAGCTGTAGTGCCAGTGCTGTCTCCTTGTTTGTGACCATAAAGGTTACCCTGGGGCAGGGAGCGGCCAGGAGTCACAGGGAATGTCCACTATGTTAAGCCAACTGGAGTGAACAGGAGCAGAAATAATGTCCTGGCTGGAGGTTAATAGCTTAGCCCACCCAATTATTTTCTGGAAGAAATGCCTGTTCAGTTGCCACAGATACCAGGCAAAATAAACCGACTGCTCAGGCCAGCCAATCAAAAGGCGTCACATTCCAATCTCAGTCTGTTCATCTAAACCGTTGTAAATAAGCCAGGACAAACCATATACGTGATTTGGGGGAGGGGAGTTGTTTTATTTATGTGTGTATTTATTTCTTTTGATACTGCCGTTTTGAACTATCAATCGTGTTGCCACTCTCCCTTTGCAATCTGCTTGGATTAAATCACAATGAAAGATTTCTTCAGTTTGCTTTACACTGGTGTCCACCAGAGCTCCCTATTGTAGGATCAGGGCAGGGGGGAAAACCAGACTGAACCTACGGTGAAAGCCCTTCGCTTCCCTTTCTGCCTCTGACTTTCCCCTTCCTGTTCTCCACAAGTCCTGCCAAGGACATACTTTGCAGAATAGGGTGTGGTTCTTGTAAGAATGAAGGGTCCTGAAGGAATCAGAATGGACTGTTTGGTTATTTCCTTCATATAGCCACATTTCGTGTGTGTGTGTGTGTGTGTGTGTGTGTGTGTGTGTGTGTGTGCGCGCGCGCACGTGTTTTCTAAGATAAAGGAGAGGTAGCTATGAGGAAGAAAAAGAGTGGAATTTAACATTTAACCTTTGGGAATAAATCAACCCATTTGAAAGCCTTAAGGTAAATGTTTTTCTTTTCCATTACTAAGAACAGAAATAAAAATATTGGTTCCTTCGCAGGGTCAGAAGTGTTAGATATTTTTCAAAAGAGAAACAATAGCAATAATCATAGCTAATGCTTATGGAACATACGCCAGGTGCCCAGATTCCTGCTAAACCCTGAACAAGAGTTATCCCATTTAATCTTCTTAACAACCACGTGAAATGGAAGCCACTGTAATTTACCCTTTCACAGAGGGAGAACGTGGTACTTAGAGAGGTGAAGTAACTTTACCCTGGTAGCCATGACCAGCTGGGATTTAGCCAAATAGAATGGCTTCAGCATCTGCACTAGGGAGCTATAGAATTAAGGCTCTGGTTTCCATCTAGCCGAATAACTTTGGAGAGAATATCTTTACTGGCTTGTCTCCTCATCTGTAAAACAAAGGGCTCTGTTAGGTGATCTCAGAGAGCCCTGCCAATTCTTTGACAACTCTCCTAATCAATATCCAAATCAATGTCTGTCACACCCATGCCACTGTCGCCATTCATTGCCATTCATTCGTGCAGTGAACCATAGGAAGTCAGGGGGTGGTGAGGGGTAGGGAGGGGGCAAGGGGATTGCTGCATTATGCACTGAATGTTTTCCTAACAGGAGCAGCTGTTCCCATTGCCACATGCCCAGCCAGGTAGGATAGCCGGGTGGCTTCAGGAGTGAGACGGAAGCAGGGCCCACTCCTCCGTGGCGGCCACATATTTTAGTTGGACCACTGACCTTTCCGCAGAAGGGTCCTTACCACCCGCATCAAGCCCCGTGCACTCCGGTACTGCACATTCGCTGGCAGCGCTGCTGGCGCGGGAGCCGTGAGATCCCCTCTGTGATGCGGCCAGACCTGCTCTTCCCGGTTCCCCGGAATTGCACTGACTGACGCTTCGGGGAATCTCGCAGCAGCCCTGAAGCTTTCGTTCTTTCTTCAGAGTAAGGAAGTGGGAGAGGGGCTGGATGGGGAGAATGAGAATCTTTTCAGTTCCATGAAATGACCTCAGATCTAAAGATGTCAAGCTTTCAAAGCGACCCGGTGGCTGGTCACTCCACATATCATAGATAATACCACGCCAAGAGCTCAAGTTATCTGAAGCTCGCTCTGTGAAATGGGAACCAACTTTTGCTCTCTGGGAACAATTACTATCACATTTCTCCCTGACATGCAAACTGAGGTATGTTTACTTCATTATGTGATATCAACACTGACCCTTTAATGCGAAAAGTCACTCCTAGATTCCTTCTGCCCTTATCTTGTGTCCCCAAGGGTGTAATTCCTGGTTCCCTCTTCCCATAGTTCAGTATACACACACATACACACACAAACACACACACACACACATATGTGTTATGTTACATCATTAGAATCTAATTTAATCCAGTGAACCTCACCATCAAAGATTTTTTTGCCGCTGATTGTGTTTTACTTAGACGTGTTACAAATGCGTTGTTCATTCTCTGTGTCTGTATGTGCCCAGGGGTAGAGGGAACACTGAAAGGAAAAGATGTTGCCAGAGAAATAGAGAAATAAACTCGAGGAGCAAACGCCCTGCATGCTGTGGCTTCCAAGCACTGCCAGCAGGTTGTGGGGCTAGCCAGAAAAAAATAGAGCCACTTATTCTAGAAGGCTTGGAGAAAACGTGAGAAGAGAAGGGAAATCAGATCAGACTGGGGGTGGGGGGAGCAAGAGAAACTCGGCTCCAGTGAAAAGGACCCGTCATTCCTTTCCAGGATGTAATTTGCTGAGATCCACCACTTGCATTTCGTACGTAAATGAGGCGGCTTCCCCGAGGGTGGGTTGGGCTATGCTGAGCCTCTGGGAACAGCAGGGATTCAAGCACTGAGGAGCCGCAGACCGGACCGCAGCAGAGAGGCACCACAGCTCCAGCCAGCCCCACAGAGGATGGACAGGACACTGAAGCAGAGAGTACGTGAGGATTGAAGGACCGAGCAAGCCGGCCCTCTGGAGAAGCTGTCAAAATTCAGGACTGGCAAGACAGTCAGTTCAGCCTCTCAGGCTTGTAGTTTCAGGGACTGATCATTTCTGAATCCCTGAAGAGATTCCTTCCCCAGGGAAGTGAAAATAATGAACTTTTGGAGGTATTACTTTTTGGCTTTCACTGTGTTCAGTGTGGTTATTTGTGTGATATTTTACAATAGCCAGTTGAGCCTGCCAAAAAGTTACGAGAAGGTGAACAGTTCTGGAGAAAGGTATTTCAGAACAGATGCCTGTAATTATGCTTTAAAAGACGAGCCAACCTTTTTGTGGGAAAATACCTTACCATTACCTTTGGGAAGTGTCCCCTGCAAGGACTACCTGATCCAGAATCACTATATCACGAGTCCCCTGTCGGAAGAGGAAGTCGCATTCCCTTTGGCCTATGTCATGGTCATCCACAAGGACTTCGATACTTTTGAAAGGCTCTTTAGGGCTGTCTATATGCCCCAAAATGTCTACTGCGTTCACGTGGATGAGAAAGCCCCAGCTGAGTTTAAGGGATCTGTGCGGCAGTTACTGAGCTGTTTCCAAAATGCTTTTATTGCTTCAAAGGTAGAGTCTGTGGTTTATGCAGGAATTTCCAGGCTCCAGGCCGACCTGAACTGCCTGCGAGACCTTGTGGCCTCCGAGGTTCCCTGGAAGTACGCCATCAACACCTGTGGGCAAGACTTCCCCCTGAAAACCAACAGGGAAATAGTTCAGCATCTGAAAGGATTTAAAGGGAAAAATATTACCCCAGGGGTGCTGCCCCCAGCTCATGCAGTTGGACGGACTAAGTATGTCCACCGAGAGCATATAGGCAAAGGTGGCTCTTTTGTGAAAAATACGAAAATTTTGAAAACCTCACCTCCACATCAGCTGACCATCTACTTTGGCACTGCCTATGTGGCCCTTACCAGAGAGTTTGTCAACTTTGTTTTCCATGACAAAAGGGCCATTGATTTACTACAGTGGTCAAAAGATACCTATAGTCCTGACGAGCATTTCTGGGTGACACTCAGTAGGATTCCAGGTAGGCACCAATGTCCTTTCCCATTTCTTCTCCGTAGGTGGAGTTTGCTGACATTCTACTTCTCTCCGGAGGACTCATTTGAAATTATTTTTTAAAAATCAAATACTTAGAAAACTATGAGTTTAGTTGCTTTTAGCAACAGTTTAGCGCTGGCTTTGTTGTCTTATAAATATGATGATCTAAGAAATGCTGAGCTATTGCCTCTCTGGCAAAACTACCGTTGGTTGTGTACCACATTGTCACTGACTTTTAGCTGTTTTTTCAATGAATACTTTTCAATCATTGATAAGCACAGCTGTAACATAATAAGACTGATTTTTTAAATAAGCATTCTAGAATTTATGAATTGAAACAGGTGATGTTTCTTTTAGAGGGATGGTATGCACTGTTTCGTGGATGCAGGCATTACTCAAAAGTCATGGAGCTGTTGTGGGGGATGTTTTTATAATCTCAGAAGCCTATTTGGATGTTTACAAATTGTCACTTCAGCTTGAATGTCCATGCTCTAAGATCTGAACGAGTAGCCGGGTCTCAGCTCATCTTGGGTCAACAAATCTAGCCTGATATTTCAGCCTAGAGGAGTCGGTAACAATGAGTTGAAACATACAGAGAGAGATTCTAGCTGGAATGGATCCAAAGAGAATTCTCAGTTTTTAAGTTGCAGATTTTTATTAGAAATTCCAGTTCGCAGCTTCTTGTTTTTCTATACCGTGAAGTCTTTTCAGTTGTTTATGATAATCTGGAAAGGGGTCCAAGGTATGCCAGGCAGCTGAAGGCAAAAAAAAAAGAGCATCAAACTCGCTCTTCAGGTTAGGACTGGGTTTCTTTTCCAAACTGTTTCCCACAGGTGGTCTGTGACCTGCAGCACCTCTCTCTGGTGATGTCCCAATACACTTGTTTCCGGTATTGCCCCAGCATTCCTGTAGGTGTCAGTCCTGTGTGAGGGTGGCCCTATGCCTTCCCTTCTTGAAAGAACTCCCTGCTCTTACGTGTAGTGTTGTTATCGTTGGCACACTTTTGAATGCTGTTGGAAGCTACCTTTGGGTCTGAAAGCAGTAAGACGTACCTAGTTACCGAGTAACTCAGCATTCTTGAGAGCTAGAGTGGTGGTCACCGAAGTCTACCCAGGGAGGGGCAGAAAGGGGATGGGCTATCCCAGGAGAGATGCTAAATTGTCAAGTCACCAAGACTTGTAGGCCAACATTTCTCATAGTGTAGTGAGTGTTAACCCTTTATGTACAGATACCTATTTTAAACACATATAATATTCTAGGCTTGGCATTTACTGTTGTTTTTGTTGGTATAGTTTGTGTGAGGTATGTTATAGTCTACGTCATTCCTTTTAATTTTAAGAAGTCACCATTGTTATCCTCACGTACTGATGAAGAAAATGAGACTGAGACTGAAGTCATATGTTTGTGTTGTTCACACCGCCCGTCTCGGGCAAAGCCAAAATCTGATCCTGGATTTGTGTGGCCTGAAGTTTGAGCTGTTTCTCTCGTACCAGAAAAAGAAGGAATGATCATTTCTTCTTTCCTGTGTATCTAAAGCAAATTCCCTGCAGAATCCCAGAAAGGAGAAAGGATGAGGATGGTTGGAAAAAATGAGGAGGGCTGTGGAAGGAAGCTCCACCTGACCACTTGGAGCTGGAAATAAGGTTAGAAGGACCATGGAGAGAGAGAGAGAGGGAGAGAGAGTTGGAAGACAGCAAGCGTGCGAGGCTGGGCAGGACCGCCGTGTTCACTGGAGTCACCGGAAGGTATCTTTTCTCGAACGGACCCCCATCACCCCTCACGGGCTTCTGTGCCCATTTCCTTGGTCTCATCTGGAACAGACTTTAGTCTGGTTCCTCCTTCTCTGAAATTCGAAGTGTCCTTCAGTTAATGTTCTTAGAAACTCTGAACCTAATAACTGTTACGGTAACAAAACAAAATGAAGCCTCTCAGGACTTCATCTTCACACAGGATAGAAAAGAAGTCTTCAAAAAATAATCGACTGTTTTGATTTCTATATTTTCAGCAATCACCAAATATTTGTTTAGCCCTTTGTGATAGCAGCCACCCTCTGTGTTATGAGGGTACAACTGTAGGCAGGCAGACATGACTTCATAGAATTTAAGTTTGGGGATTTGAATGGTTGAGTATTAAGTTTTAGTGACTGTTTTAGTAAGAGCATTTTGGGCTAATTTTCCTCCACCTCAACCCATTTTTTCTGAATGTCTTCCCTATTTTTAAAACTTTTTTTTTTTAGACAGAGTCTCGCTCTATCCCCTGGGCTAGAGTGCAGTGGTATCATCATGGCTCACTGCAACCTCCAACTCCTGGGCTCGAGCAATCCTCCCACCTCAGCCTCCTGAGTAGCTGGGACCATAGGCATGTGCCACCACGCCTGGTTAATTTTTTCTATTTTTAGTAGAGAGGGGGGGGGTCTCGTTCTTGCTCAGGCTGGTCTTGAACTCCTGACCTCAAGCGGTCCTTCCGCCTTGGACTCCCAAAGTGCTGAGATTACAGGCATGAGCCATCATGCCCAGCCAAAAACATTTTTTAGGTTAGCTTTTTTAAAAACACATGAAATATATTAACAAGTTTCAAAATTTTTAAAGTTTGCACTCCATTAGCTACCAATATCATTGTTTCCTTGTATATCCTTCCAGAGGTATCTTACTACATTTATAGACAATAAAACTGATTAAACATCATGTGGAAAACATATATGGATTTTAAGTTCACCACAAAAATACTCCAAAAAAGAAAAATGGTTCTTATTTTAGGTGCCATATTGTGTGTGAATGAGAAATATTGCAAAATATGTTATTTAAAAAGGTCATATGCAGACATTTAGGAAGATATTTTTAATTTAAAAGCTCATCCTTTTTTATTTTGAAGCATTTTAAAATCCAGGTCCAAGGAATCTGGTGGGCCAAAGTTGCCAGGGACCTTTGCTCCACAGTGCACAACTGTGCTGAATGTGCAGAACTCTCAGGTAGGCTGGTAGAACGCCTGTTCCCTAGCTCCAAGCTTTACAATGGCTTCTCATTATCTAAAGGGTCACGTTAAGTTCTTACTGTGGCATGACCTCCATGACCCGACCCCACCCATCTCCCCTCATTTCTTTGTATTTGATGCCTCAGACTTTATGTTCCAACAACCACTTGACCCTACACACTTCCGCAAATCTCACCTACTGTTTTTGATGGCTTTTTATAGCCTCTCCTAAAGGATGCCATTGTTACCACCTCTATCCAACTCTTCTTCATCCTTTATGCCCCACCCTGGATGTCACTTCTTCCAGAAGCTTTCTCTGATGACTCCCCCCCGCCAGCCCGCCCTGAGAGTTGGTACTCCAACTCTGGGTTCTCCTGCACCCAGTGCCACTGTTGCCAGCATTGACTTGCAATTACCTGTTGAGTGAATATCTCCTGTACTCAACCTGCTCAGTATTTGAGCTCCTTAAGGGTAAGAAATGTGACATCCTTTGTATCTCCATCACTATAATTTATCGCTGTATATGCAGAATGCTAGATGGCTACGGGTTGAGTCAGGGGAGGGGGAAGAATGTGCTGAATAACTATGAGTAACTTCTCATAACTGTGAGAAGATGGGAGGAACATATAAAAGTGTCCTGTACCTGGAGTGGGGGGTAATTTTTCACAGTAAGGACTAGAGAAACAGTAGGTAAAATAATACTTGGAGATATGATTTCACAATAGCCAGGTCAACAAATGACGTCAGTGAACAAGATAGAAACCTGGTAGAATTAGGAAGCTCCAGAGTTCCAGATAAAATGTTTATTGGATAGAGTCCTTCCTTAGAAAATCTGGCTTCCAGGTAGCCAACCTGAGCCCGTGCAGACAGATTCTGATGCCAAGAGAAAGCAGCTGCAGGAAGCACATGTAGACACTTCCAGTTAGTTTCTACCTCACTTGCACCTGGTTTGAGTTTCTCCCACACCTGGCACCCACTCAGCCCTGCTGCTAGGACAATTCCTGGGCTACTCAGTTCATGCAGTGGGCTGCTTCTGACTTCATTTGATCTAGGGCTTCTTAGTTGCTGGCTTAGGAAAAAACAAGACTATAAGATATGAAAGGTTAAGAAGAGATAGTAGAAGGAAACTTAAAACATCTCCCCAGGTGTAGCTCTCAACAAATATAAACACTGAGCTATTTAGAAGGTATTCGTTCTCTATAGAAAGGTTACCAAGGCCTTTAATCTGGGTGTGGCTGGATCCCCGTCCTAGTGTTTTTCAAAGTATGCATTGTGTTCTTTGTATATCAGCCAAAATTTAGAATTCAGTTTCGAGAACCACAAAGGGTGCATTCACTTACGCTGATTGTACAGATGGCTGAGAATTATAAATATTAATGGTCTGGTGGAATCATATCTTAATGAATGTCACCACAACATTCAGGTCTACAATAACATGATCTTTTTGTGGCTGGAGGATAGTCCACACTGGCATTTGTTTTGTTAATGTGGAGAAAAATTCTGATTGAAGGAGAAATTCCACAAAACAGATACTTCCATGAGTGCCTATCCATTTAACAGAGTTTTAAAATAATATTTTTGTATAGCCAGATTATATTAAATACACATAATAAATTTGAACATGATTTTCAAAATATTGTATTAGTGATGTGCACCTCTCTGGCTTGTTTTATTTACCTCTTTGGTAAAGGGCTCTAGGCTCTTCCCAGGTCAGTAGTTCAGGTGGGATCATAGGGGAAGATTTATAATCTACAGTATATATCCCAGCTCCTGGTAGAGAAGCCTTAGACAGGTTACAGGGTGTTTACATAATTAAACTATGCTGAAGCTATAGCCGTTTGTAGAATCATTTGTGATGTTTCTAGCCATTGGCTCCACTATAGTATTTGAGATCATCTGTGCTCAAATATTTTTGCCCCCCAACCCCTAAGAAGGAAGTGATTAGGAAACACTACTCTTAATTAGCTCTTAATTCCTAATCTCTAGAACAGCATTCTACAAGACAAAAATTGGATTAAAGTATATATGTATATTTAATTAAGTATAAATACAATTATGATTGGTAAACATCCAGGAAGCAGAATTTAACTTCAATTTAATTCTAGCAGAGAGGATTAACATGGTTGATACTTTAGAACTGGCAAGACCATTTTTCCAATTTATTCAACCTCCCATCATTCCTTACCAACACCTGTCTTTTTTTTTTTTTTTTTTCAGTCTCATTTTGTTGCCCAGGCTAGCGTGCCATGCATGGTGTCAGCCTAGCTCGCAGCAACCTCAAACTCCTGGGCTCAAGCATTCTCCTGCCTCAGCTTCCTGAGTAGCTGGTACTACAGGCACACACCACCATGCCCGGTTAACTTTTTCTATTTATAGTAGAGACGGGGTCTCGCTCTTGCTCAGGCTGGTTTCGAACTCCTGACCTTGAGCTATCCTCCCGCCTCAGCCTCCCAGAGTGCTAGGATTACACACGAGAGCCACTGCCCTGCTGTCTTTTTTTTTTTTTTTTAAACAAAAGCATAGTATTGCATTTCAGTGACTTTTTAAAACAATAAAATA